>OU015499.1:75374526-75459526 GCA_907164885.2 Dolomedes plantarius
ATCTAAGAAGAATTTTTCAAACATCTTGCTTAGTGCACCCCTACACTATAAGAAGATTCGCCATGCAAAATTTCAGCCCTTTAGGTCCAGTGGTTTGGTCTGTGCATTGTATGTCAGTGAGTCAGTTACGGAACTGTTTTATATATATAGATTATGTTTGTGGGTTAGACAATTAAACCTGGTGGGAATTGTTTATTTCGTGCTGTTGAGTAACCATCTTTCTTTTTTTTTGGGGGGGGGGGTGGGGGTTCAATAGTAATTTTTGAAGTGTATTTCTGTATTCTTAATATTATGATTTTCAGCAATTGGCAATGATGTGTTGAGAATAATTTGTGTATTAGTACATTGATTTACTAACCAGCGTCATGTTTTGACGGGTATCAACTAGTTTTATATTACGTTCTTACTGATTTTGAGAAATAATGGGAATTTTTCTTAAATGTTTACTGGCATGATATGTTTTATACGTGATAAATAAAAAAAAGTATATGTTGCTTTCAAATGAATATTATAATCAGCAAGACAACAATTTATTTTGTAAAATACAGTTTATTCATTTAAAGCATTATTCATATCATGATACAGTTTTTCTTACTTCAGGAATAAACTCCTTCCATATAGTAAAAGACAATAAAAATATAATAATAGAACTGTCATAACATTTAAAATTCATAACAATATACTGTTTGTACAGTATTCGAGAGATTAACATATATTTATCAAACCAAATAAATTAAAAAATTGAGGTAACTTCACTCAGAAATTTATGATATCAGATGTTTATTCAGATATTTTATTAGTTAACTAAAAGAGAATGAAAATGAATAGTCAAGATTTACAAAATCTGAGCTAGGATGTTAAATGCATAAGTTGTCTGCCTGAAGTTCGTCTGACATTTTGATACAGTAATTTTCATGCCAAATATTATAATTTCGTCCAATTTTAATGAAAGTATTTCTGGAATTACAATTATCAAACATCTTATATTAAGTACAGCATATAAACTTTTTACTTACACACACACATTTAAACTAAAAACCAAATTTAGCTTCTTTACAGCGTATTATATTAGGTAAAACTCCTTCAAAGTAAACCAAGGAGGTATAGTTTTTCATGTAGGAGGTATAGTTTTTCATGTAGGTATGTGAGAACCACAGATTTATGAATTTAAAATGTTTTCGTAGACAACCACTGGAGCATAAATGTGATACGAGATGGCAATGCATGAAGGTACGAACGGGGTATTGGAGTTGCAGAACGGAAGATTGCTTGTCTTGTGGTAATTGCTTGTCTTGTGGTATTAGTAAGCAACACATTTAGAAAACTCCTTCAAGGTAAACCAAGGAAGCACATCTTTTGCTACCAGGTACAAACTCTGTGTAAGAACGAAGGGTTTATGAGTTGAACATGTTTTTGCATACAGTAATTGGAACATAAATGTGATACGAGATGGCAAAGCATGGAGGTAAGAGGATGGAATTGGTGTTGCAGAACTGAGGAACGCTTGTCTTGTGGAATATTCATCTTTGAATAATTCGAAAATTCTCCCTTGTTTCTCAGAATGTCTACAGTGGAAATTCAACTTGTTTCACACAGGATCGATTGGCGTTGATTGTCGATACTTGGCGACAATGAAGATGGTGGCAAAATTCAATGACATCTGGGCAACGGAAAGGATGGTCTTGCTGAAAAACATCTCCGAGTAATGGTAATAATGTTGTTGTTGTTGTTGTTGTTGCACAACCCCAAAGACTAGCAAGGCCATACCAGGTCCATGACATTGCACACCCTAAGGAAATCCAGAACCAACAATGGAATGACAGCTAGATCCCGCAAGGAAAATGGTAATAATGAAACAGGCGATAAAGCAGGACGAAGAGACTGAACGATTGCCAAAGTTCTCAGACATAAAACAGGATCAGTAGAGACATCAGGCCCAATTAAGGAGAACGGTTTGCCATATTTTAATGGTGGCTGTGATTATACTGTATATGAGAAAGGATATTTCCATGGCTGGTGAGAAATATATTTGACTTGACTGTGCCGTAATTGAAGTGAATAACTTTGGATCCTGTCGAAAGTAGTTAATATCTTCACTGATAACGCTTCCGATGGCGATTGTGTTGTCGGTGATGGACATGAAGGATTTTTATTTCGTGGTCGCTTCGTTGTTACTTGTCATTAAATGTTACATCGTGAAACTACATTGTATTTGCATGAAAAATGTGGCTTTGGCATTCAAATGAGGAAAGATCACGTGTTCACGAGACACAATTTACAACTGAAGTATTAGGTCCCGTTTATTACATTTAATTTTTTTCTTTTTCCTTCAATCTCTATTAATATCATTTACAGAAATAAAGAACAATACATTAATTTTAATTAGCTGCAGATAAAATACAATGAAGTATCTACTGTGAAATTCATTTCAGAATCAGAATGATGAACAAATTATTATACATAGAAATTAATTTTCCTTTCGGCCTTTATTCAGAGGGCCTAAGAGAGGCCTAAGAGGGCCTAAGTCTTTCATCACACAGACTAAATATACATATATATCGTAATTATAGAACACATAATATAAAATTATTATATCACAGGGAATCACAATGAAAATTTGATGTAGCGCAAAATATTTTAAGCTTTTTATTACAGCATATTAATATTAAGATGTCGATTTATAAGCACATACAGTAGGCATTTATGAAATAGTTTTTAAACATGTTACTTATAGAATCGAACTGAAGATTAAATGCAATTTAATATTTTTCTTCATATTTAATTCTTATAAGATACTGGGGTGTCATCAAATATTCTCGACTCATTAACAGTTTACTGTATAAACTCGCATAAATGAAAACACCGTAAAATTTGAGTCACAAAGTGAGTTAGTTGTCTTTATATTAATCGTAAAAGGTTTTACCTTGTTGTTACTTTTAATGCCTGAAGGAGATCAAAAAGTGAATACAGACTTTAAAATTTGATTAAAGCACTTTACATCTATTAATTATTTGTAAGATATGTGTCACCTAGAAGAAATCAGGAACACACAGCATCATAACATCCACCACGAAAAATAAAAAGTGTGGCAAATAGTTTCGAACTAATTAATAGTTCTTCATCAGGTCGAGGAGCATTAGGTGTAGTTGCCATTTTGGACAATTCATAAAGATAATCTACTAGAATGAAACAAATCTTGTAATTTACAAGAGTATAGAGTTGAAAGTTTGAAGTCAGAATGGATTTTCTTTTTTTTTGTTCCTTTGTTTTTTTGTTCCTGTCCAATAACACGATATGGGTAGAGTGTGCAAAATTTACAAGGACATGAAATGACGGTACATGTATCTGATACGAGTAATTTTAACGTACCTGTCCCTCGAAGAAAGAATTAACAATTTTATGCTGTGCACTAGCTTCTAAGATTACTTCGTGCCTTCTTATAAAAATATTAAACGGTCGCATAGACCATAAAAGAGTCTTTGATAAATAAAAAATAACTGTATAACCATACCGAAATAAACTTCTCTTTCAAAGTTAACTAAGAAATAGAAAATTGAACCGCAATGAAATTTTGATGAAACCCAAAATATTTTTAGGTTTTTATTACTGCATATTAATACTAAGATGTCTGTTTATAAGCAGATACAGTAGGCATTTATGAAATAGTTTTTAAACATGTTGCTTATAGCCTGGAACTGAAGATAAATGGATGAATATGTAATTTAATATTTCTTTTATATTTTATCCTTTCTAATAAATTTCAGATACTGGAGTGTCATCAAATATTGTCGAGTGATTAACAATTTATTGTATAAACTCGCATAAAGGCAAAACTCGCAAAATTTGAGTTACAAAGTGAGTTAGTTGTCTTCATATTAATCATAAAAGATTTTACATTTTGTTACTCTGCATGCCTGAGGAAGGTCAAAAAGTGAATACAGACATTAAAATGTAATTAAATCACTTTGAATTTACTCTTTAAGTAAGATATGTGTTACCTAGAAGAACGCAGGAACACACAGCATCATAACATCCACCATGAAAAAGAAAAATGTGGTAACTAGTTTCGAACTAATTAATAAATCTTCATCACGTCGAAGACATTAGGCTTATTTGTCGATTTGGACAGTAAAACAATCAATCTTCCAGAAATAATTCAATCTTCCAGTAATTCAATCTTCCAGAATAGAACAAATCTTGCAATTTACAAGATTTGTTCTATGCTGTAATTTACAAGAGTATAGCGTTGAAATTTTGATGTCAGAATGGATTTTCGCTTTTTGTTTGTTTATTTGTTTGTTTGTTTGTCAATTCCTGTCCAATAACACGAAATGGGGCGGAGAGGGTGCTACAAGTAGATGAAATGACGGTACATATATCTAATAGGAGAAATTTTAATATACATGTCCCTGGTAGAAAGCATTAACTATTTTATGCGGTGCAATAGCTTCTAAGAATACTTTGTGCTTTCTTATAAAAATACTTAAGGGTCGCATAGACCTTAAAAGCCTTCTTTGATAAATCCAAAATAAATGTACAACCATACCGAAATAAACTTTTCTTGGAAAATTAACTATAAAATAGAATTGTTTTTCTTTAAAGTAGCTAAATCACAGTGAATTTCAACTTTCCTCTCTTTGATATGGTCAATAAACTGTTCCATGGTAAATAGAGAACGTTGCAGAAGATTTAGAGTGTGGCAGAATGGACTCTCACTTTTCAAAGGGTAATTATAAACAAACGAAATAAATTACAGAAAAAAGCTTTAGATTTTCGAAAAGAACTAGCAATGTAGTTTTTTCACCAGGTTTTGAAAATAACATCCATCAGGAAAGTGGGGGGTGGGAAGCCGTCGAGGGAGGTGACGACAGTTCTTACGGTATTTCTACTTCTCGGTAGACACCATAAGTTGGTCCGGTGAATATCCCGTTTTCTCTAAAAGGACGTTATTGGAAAAATTAAAGGAGTCTGTAGCCACGACACAGAGGGTATTTAGGACGCGCTTCGGGCTTTATGCAACTGATGCCGTTCCTGGTCGAAAAACCATTCTCATTGTCGTTGCACTACCGAAGCCGTTCTCTAAATTTTTCCAACATTCTGTTGGTCTCTGTCGGCATCTTCCACGCGATTAGTGAACTCACGGATTCATTGCACATTTTGAGGCATTCTAAAGTTCTGAGGACGAACATTCAGTTTTCTCGGCAATGAAGACTCACTTGCTGTCCCGTTTGAAACCCATGGTAGGATAGTGTTTCGACCAGGACCGGTGTCATGCATCCAAACGCTGAACAATCACACCGCGTAGCAAATTATCACCTACAATATTCACACTAAAGCAAGTTTATTACAAGACGATTTTAACACTTGACATTGCTTGATTATACACATACATATATGACACGTAACACCCACCAAAAAAAAAACATATATAACGCCACGAACGAAATTCTATAAAGCCAATTTAAATGACTACTACCCTTCTTAACCCTTTCAGGGGCATCAACCTCCCCCTTTTAGCGCGGTGTAGATTTTTTCCCCGATTTTTTTTAACCTAAAAAATCTTGAAAATTTTTCCAACTAAAGGTTGCAAAATGTTTTTAATTCTTTAAAATGATATCAGATGGCAGTACTAACCCTTTTTTCTGCTCATTTAACTGGAATACCTTGAATGCAAGTGAAAAAAGACTAGATTTAGGCGTTTGCACTGGGCAAACGGCGCCCCTCTAAGAGTTAAATAACTTCCGAGGCAGGTTCCAAAAGACCTCCTCGCTTCCCCACTGCCTACGCCGGACTCTCTCTCTCTCTACCCTTCTTCTTTGCACTTTGAACTCTATGTGCAGGCGCGTCAGCTGATCTGCCAAAAAAAAAACGCCTTACGCAATACGAATGGCGTCGCCTGACATCACAACCGGCATCAGTTGCATAAAGCCCGAAGCGCGTCCTAAATTCCATCTGTGTCGCGGTTACAGAATCATTTTATTGTTCCAATAATGTATCGATAGAGGAAACGGGATATTCACCGGACCAATTCATGGTGTTTACCGACAAGTAGAAAATCCGTAAGAACTGTTGTCACCTCCCACGTCGACCTAGCCCCCCACTCCCTTACCAGTGACCTTCAGAATTGTGGGCGTCCATTCGGCAGCACGCTGTAGAAAAACTGTATGCATATTTAATACAGTTGTAAGATATATATTAACCAGAAAAGGGCCGTGAGCTTCGATGTATCAAATTAGATTTAGAGCTTTCAATTTCAGCCAAATAACTTTATAGAAGGAGAAAAACACTCAAAAGTAGATTTATTAACTGTGACGTCCATTCTGCAGCTCTCTGTAGAATAACTGTATGCATATTTAATATAATTGAAAGATATATATTAACCAGAAAAGGGCCGTGAGCTTCGATGTATCAAATTAGATTTAGAGCTTTCAATTTCAGCCTAATAACTTTATAGAAGGAGAAAAACACTCAAAAGTAGATTTATTAACTGTGACGTCCATTCTGCAGCTCTCTGTAGAATAACTGTATGCATATTTAATATAATTGAAAGATATATATTAACCAGAAAAGGGCCGTGAGCTTCGATGTATCAAATTAGATTTAAAGCTTTCAATTTCAGCCTAATAACTTCATAGGAGGAGAAAAACACTCAAAAGTAGATTTATTAACTGTGACGTCCATTCTGCAGCTCTCTGTAGAATAACTGTATGCATATTTAATATAATTGAAAGATATATATTAACCAGACAAGGGCCGTGAGCTTCGATGTATCAAATTAGATTTAGAGCTTTCAATTTCAGCCTAATAACTTTATAGAAGGAGAAAAACATTCAAAACTAGATTTATTAACTGTGACGTCCATTCTGCAGCTCTCTGTAGAATAACTGTATGCATATTTAATATAATTGTAAGATATATATTAACCAGAAAAGGACCGTGAGCTTCGATGTATCAAATTAGATTTAGAGCTTTCAATTTCAGCCTAATAACTTTATAGAAGGATAAAAACACTCAAAAGTAGATTTATTAACTGTGACCACTATGAGCAGTTGTATGACCTGCGATACATCAAAATTTCAATGCGATTATTTAGGTATCAGAATATCCTTACAGTTTTTTATTCCCCGTCTATTAATACTGAGACACTGCGAAGGGAATGCGTTACCCATAAGCAGAAACAATCACAAACATATAAAATATTTGTGACATAAAAATGATACATAATTGCTTTCAAACTTTTATGCAATACAAGTGCTTTCCAGTTTCTTTTCTCCTTTCTAATAACATTAGGTTGTTGGAAGATACATTGAATATTTTTGAGAAATTGCTACAATTTCATATACACATGCAATATTGTATTTTATGTAAAATTTGTGCCCTAAGGGATCTGAATTTTAAAATAATTGTATGTATTGCAGCACATTTTAATTTACCTAACTTCGAACGCTTATAACGGGTCCAAAGGTGGATATGGTATGCATTAGTAGATCAAGTAACGCATGCATAGATTTAATAATTTTAAAATCTCTCTCACTTACAGATTAATACTTTTTATTACCGTACATAGCATTAGTTTTCACCCTCCGTTTCCTGTCAAATAACATCACGATGAAACGGAAAGTAAACTGCAAAATCTCCAAATAGCTACAATAAGTCTGAAATGATGAAACTAAACTAAATTGTTTTTTTTCCCATTTCAAGGCTGATTTTGGAAAAGAAACTGGATTTGTAGATACAGCTTATAAATATGCACTGTTGCAATAAGTATAAAATATGTATCACTCTAACATTTGCTTTCGATTTTTGCAAAGCTATGTAGTTTTTCACAATCATTCTTCAGAAAATATAATTTACGAAGTTGCATAAAAACAACTCAGTTTACAAGAGCACAAAATAACTTTCCCTTATGCAATGTTTTAAGATGACAGTAGGTTTTAGAAAAACAAACTTACAAATATTGATATATTTTAGATTTTCCTCGGTGTTTTCCTTAATATTATGGTATGATTTAAATTTAATAAATCATAGCATAATATTAAGGAATTTTAAAGCATTTTTTTTTCTTTAGATAAATTAAGCATATTTAATTTAGTGTGTATGTAAGAAAAACACTCTAAATTGAATCCTTTGATGAATTGAAAATTCTAAATTGAATCCTTTGATAAATTTAGAAACCAGTTTGGTGATGTGAAAAGTTTGACTCAACTTTCCTGTTAGCAAGGAATTTGTGTAAAATTTTCGGAGTTCAATTTGTGTTTTAGTTTCAGGTTGTTGTATGACGTTCTGATGCGAAAATTACATAATTATAATTTTCCTTGATATTATGCTATGATTTAAAATTTAATATATAAAGTAAAGGATTCTTTTTACTTCAGATAAATAAAGTGTATTGAATTTATTGTTTGAATAAGGAGGTCACATTGAATCATTTAATGGATTTATAAACCAATTTAGAGAGACAAATATTTTGACTCAACTTTCCTGTTAGCAAGGAATTTGTGTAAAATTTTCGGAGTTCAATTTGCGTTTTAGTTTCAGATTGTTGTATGACGAACTGATGCGAAAATTACATCATTATAATTTTCCTTGATATTATGCTATGATTTAAAATTTAATATATAAAGTAAAGGATTCTTTTTACTTCAGATAAATTAAGTGTATTGAATTTAGTGTTTGAGTAAGGAGGTCACATTGAATCATTTAATGGATTTATAAACCAATTTAGAGAGAAAAATATTTTGACTCAACTTTCCTGTTAGCAAGGAATTTATGTAAAATTTTCGGAGTTCAATTTGCGTTTTAGTTTCAGATTGTTGTATGACGAGCTGATGCAAAAATTACATCATTATAATTTTCCTTGATATTATGCTATGATTTAAAATTTAATATATAAAGTAAAGGATTCTTTTTACTTCAGATAAATTAAGTGTATTGAATTTAGTGTTTGAGTAAGGAGGTCACATTGAATCATTTAATGGATTTATAAACCAATTTAGAGAGAAAAATATTTTGACTCAACTTTCCTGTTAGCAAGGAATTTGTGTAAAATTTTCGGAGTTCAATTTGTGTTTTAGTTTCAGGTTGTTGTAGGACGAGCTGATGCGAAAATTACATAATTATAATCTTCCTTGATATTATGCTATGATTTAAAATTTAATATATAAAGTAAAGGATTCTTTTTACTTCAGATAAATTAAGTGTATTGAATTTAGTGTTTGAATAAGGACGTCACATTGAATCATTTAATGGATTTATAAACCAATTTAGAGAGAAAAATATTTTGACTCAACTTTCCTGTTAGCAAGGAATTTATGTAAAATTTTCGGAGTTCAATTTACGTTTTAGTTTCAGATTGTTGTATGACGAGCTGATGCGAAAATTACATCATTATAATTTTCCTTGATATTATGCCATGATTTAAAATTTAATATATAAAGTAAAGGATTCTTTTTACTTCAGATAAATTAAGTGTATTGAATTTAGTGTTTGAGTAAGGAGGTCACATTGAATCATTTAATGGATTTAGAAACCAATTTAGAGAGAAAAATATTTTGACTCAACTTTCCTGTTAGCAAGGAATTTATGTAAAATTTTCGGAGTTCAATTTGCGTTTTAGTTTCAGATTGTTGTATGACGAGCTGATGCGAAAATTACATCATTATAATTTTCCTTGATATTATGCTATGATTTAAAATTTAATATATAAAGTAAAGGATTCTTTTTACTTCAGATAAATTAAGTGTATTGAATTTAGTGTTTGAGTAAGTAGGTCACATTGAATCATTTAATGGATTTATAAACCAATTTAGAGAGAAAAATATTTTGACTCAACTTTCCTGTTAGCAAGGAATTTATGTAAAATTTTCGGAGTTCAATTTACGTTTTAGTTTCAGATTGTTGTATGACGAGCTGATGCGAAAATTACATCATTATAATTTTCCTTGATATTATGCCATGATTTAAAATTTAATATATAAAGTAAAGGATTCTTTTTACTTCAGATAAATTAAGTGTATTGAATTTAGTGTTTGAGTAAGGAGGTCACATTGAATCATTTAATGGATTTAGAAACCAATTTAGAGAGAAAAATATTTTGACTCAACTTTCCTGTTAGCAAGGAATTTATGTAAAATTTTCGGAGTTCAATTTGCGTTTTAGTTTCAGATTGTTGTATGACGAGCTGATGCGAAAATTATATCATTATAATTTTCCTTGATATTATGCTATGATTTAAAATTTAATATATAAAGTAAAGGATTCTTTTTACTTCATATAAATTAAGTGTATTGAATTTAGTGTTTGAGTAAGGAGGTCACATTGAATCATTTAATGGATTTATAAACCAATTTAGAGAGAAAAATATTTTAACTCAACTTTCCTGTTAGCAAGGAATTTATGTAAAATTTTCGGAGTTCAATTTGCGTTTTAGTTTCAGATTGTTGTATGACGAGCTGATGCGAAAATTACATCATTATAATTTTCCTTGATATTATGCTATGATTTAAAATTTAATATATAAAGTAAAGGATTCTTTTTATTTCAGATATATTAAGTGTATGGAATTTAGTGTTTGAATAAGGAGGTCACATTGAATCATTTAATGGATTTAGAAACCAATTTAAAGAGAAAAAATTTTGACTCAATTTTCCTGTTTGCAAGGAATTTATGTAAATTTTTTGGAGTTCAAGTTGTGTTTTAGTTTCAGGTTGTTGTATGACGAGCTGGTGCAAAAATTACATCATTATAATTTTCCTAATAATATGCAATGATATAAAATTTAATAAATAAAGGAAAGGATTATTTTTACTTTAGATAAATTTAGTGTACTGAATTTTGTGTTTGAATAAGCAAAACACGCTGAATCGTTTAAAAACCAATTTTGGGAGGAAAATATTTTTATCGAAATTTCCTGTTAGCAATGAATTTGGGCAAAATTTTGGGAGTTCAATGTGCGTCTGAATTTTAGGTAGCTGATGCAAAAAGTACATCATTGTACTTTTTTCTTTAGCGTTTTTTCGAATTAGACGTACAACGAGATAATTAATATAATTTCTACGACTCGACCTGAAATGTCACTGCACATGAAATCACCGCTTATGATGGCGACCTCAAGCTTCCTGTAAAACAGTTCAGATTCTTTGGCATAAAACTGGATACCCGTGCACCTGAAAATGAAAGATCTTTAGTGAAAAGCGTTAATTGAAAAATATACGACATCAAATTCCACTATATAAATCATTAAAAATTTATTTGAAAAAATATAATAGATGTTTTATAGATTGGTCTTTCACACTTCCAGCGCCGAATCTATTCTAGGTAAGAGGGCGCTACGGTGTGTACATATTTTATACGACATATCTGATGATGTGCTGAATAAGCTTGAAGTTTTGAAGGAAAATCTTTGGATTTTACCTCCAATGGTAATCTCGAAACTCGCGATAGAGAGTTTAACTCTAAGCAAACGCACGTAAAAGACAAATGAAAAGTTCGGAGGAAGCATTTCAAGAGCGGGAATTTGGAAAAGGCTTTATTACTCTGGGCTATGTTTATATTTCTAGGCATGTTTGAACAAGCACCGTTTATATCAAACTGATATACACATTCATTGCCCAAATTGAATGGTTGGGTTTAAAATGAAATGGGTTTTTTAAAAATCGGTGGTGAACGATTTTTCGGAACTCATATACAGTGGAATCTCGATCGATCGTTTCCCGAATCATCGTTTACTCGTATGCGTCGTTTATTTCACACAACCCCGACGATCATATTGCTTTGTTATGTTCCCGCATCTGTCGTTTACCCGCATTTATCGTTCAGTTGAGTCGACCGCTTGAAAAATGATAGATCGAGATTCCAGTGTATATGAGTTCAGAGGTTAACCTCTAAAACAGAGATTGACAATGAGAATATGAGGAGCACGCTGACGATTAAATATTGATTTATTTTTACTATCAGTAATCCGATAGAGCCTAACATCTCACATGAGGAGTAAGGCATGTAAGATGTAATTTAAAAAGAAAATTAATCGAACTAGGTGAAGATTTGAGCCGCACGACCTGATATAACGAGAGCAGAGTAATAGCGGTGCCTCATTTGGCAAGAAATACCGTAGGTGGAGTATGTGTTTGGTTCAATTCAAGAAGGGACAGAGAGTGATATTAATTAGTTGTGCGAGACATTCTTTGAGTAAGCTCTAGCATATTAATGTTAAGGGGAAAGGCGCAAGTGTGCTTTTTAACTCTGCACGTCTTTCATTTTCTTTTTTAAGGGAGTCTTTACTGACATTTTCCTTGTTTACGTTGTGGATGTAAAACGTTATCGACGGATTATTCAATCTTCTAATTTAGAATTCAAAGTCATTAACATGGTCCGATTTCGCTTTTGTATATCAAACATGGTATCGGGTATACTCTCTATCTCAAATGTTTAGAGAGTTCCAAAAGCCTGGAGTATTAGCTCATCGGAATATTTCTTTTTATCTTAAGGCTTCTGCATGATTCTTGCCCCGATAGACTTTGACCAAATCACGTGTTTACATGTCAGTATGAATGAACTTGAAAAAATTAAAGTATTATACCTTTCATAAATGAGGTAGAAATTTTATTTGAGGGATTTTTAATAAAATGAAATACGAACTCTATTTAACAGTGCCAATATATACATATATATATGTATATATATGTATATATATATATATATATATATATATATATATATATATATATATATATATATATATATATATATATATATATATATATATATATATATATATATATATATATATATATATATATTTAAATGATATGAGAGTAGCATTCTCAAATATCTAACCAAATATTGAAGTAATATAATTTGAAGTTCCAGGCTCACCCTTTTTCCATAAGTAAATGAATTTATTAAATTATTCTATAAATTTCTTTGGTTTCATTTAAATAAATGAAGTGAATAATTTTCTATGTTTTATTCAGAAGCTTATCATTTTAAAATCATGATTTTTTAAAATTTTTAATTTTTGTTAATTTTTATCTAAATACAAACACATATTAATATTTAAATGCGAAGTTTTAGTCACAGATGATTTGCCAAATACAAGTGCAGAAGGTAAAAGCAAGAAGTTTATTTTAATGTTATTATGCAAAGTTCAAATATACATGATTTTTAAAACAGTATGTCAAAATGGTCATATTTCATTGTTCTATTTATCGTTAAGATTTTTCTACAAAAAAATGATATCACCAAAGTAAAATCAACCGGAAACATTAACCTCCCCCCCCCCCTAACGGTTCAAGGTAGGAAAAAGTTTGTGCACCACTGCCTTAGACAACAGAGTTAGGAAACTAGGGCTCAATTATTAATCTCATTTATGTGCATTTATGTATTTGATTCATATTTGTTAGTGATATTTAAGGAAGTTGAAGGTATTAGCTGTGAGGTACTACAAAAACATTTTCAGTGAAACAAGCCTACTATGTTCCGATACTAAAATTACTCTTCTATATGTAAACAGAGAAATGTTAAAATCCGTTCTAGCAACGAAATCTCCGCTATATATATATATATATATATATATATATATATATATATATATATATATATATATATATATATATATATATATATATATATATATATATATACAGTCGAACCTCCATATATCGAACTTCTCTATATCGAAATATTCTATATATCGAACTCTTAGCAAATCTCCATGTTCATTACATAGAAAAATTGTTTCTATATATCGAAAAAATCTCTATGTATCTAAATTTTTTTCAAGACAGATTGGGAGATTTTATTCCACTTTAGAATAAAATCTCCCAATTTTTGGCATTTGAAACAATACGTCGTGGACTTCAATTCGCGGAAAATGTCCCTGATGAAGTTTTTTGTGGACTGAATAAATACAAACATTTCTTTGAACTTTCCGCATAACTAACTGTTCAGCAAGATATTCGTAGTTTTTTTTAAAAAAGAATGTAACTGTGATCATTGTAACCACTGTCTGCATTATTGTTTTTCTTAAAGATATTTAGTAATCAATAAATCTTTCATATTAATTCCTTTTTTAGTTATTAACTTTCATTTAATGGGATTCGCATATAAATTAGAAATGGAGTTTCGTATACGAAAATTAGCTTCCTTTTTCTTTTAAGGGAATTATGATAAGACTAAGCTCAATTCTATATATAGAAATTTCTATATATCGAATTTTTTTCGCGCAATTTGCTACTTCGATATATGGAGATTCGGCTGTATATATTTGTATACATGTGTATGTGTATGCATAGGTATATATTTATACTAGCTGCACAATGCCTTTGTGTATGTCAAACAAGCACACGGCATTAATATATTAAAATTATCATTCTAAATCTAAACACAGTTACTTTAGAATTCGTTATAGTAACGAAATGTCCACTTACCTCTTTTCGAGTGCAATACGTGGCAGGCAAAACTTTGAAATTTGCGTCGCAGTCATCATGACCTGGAGACACGATAGCGAGACGATCCAACGTCTTGAAAAGCGAAGAAATAAATAAAGCAGTCTACCTGGGACGTCCCTTTTTATAATTTTTCGGAGTATCGTTTATGTCGGTTCCCAGAAAAATGGAAAGATTTGCCGCACTTCCGCTTCCCACCGATTCTGATTGGCTGAAAAGTGACGAGTTGGACGAAAGTCGCTGATTCTCTGCCACCAAAATTCTGAGGTTATATATCGCTGTCATTCAACCTTTGGCGAAGTTTTTCAAAATGTTCTCTAGTATTGTTTTGCTTCCCATCGCTTCTGATTGGCCAAAAAGTGACGAGTTGGACGAAAGTCAATGATTCTTTGCCACATGGGAAGTTTTTTCTTTCCACAGCTTCTGATTGGCTGAAAAGTGACGACTTGGACGAAAGTCACTGATTCTCTGCCACCAAAATTCTGAGGTGAAATTTCGCCTTCATTCCATATTTGACGAAGTTTTTTAAAATGTTCACTAATATGTTTTTACTTCCCACCGCTTCTGATTGGCTGAAAAGTGACGAGTTGGACGAAAGTCGACGATTCTCTGCCAACAAAATTCTGAGGTGATATATCGCTGTCATTCCACATTTGGCGAAGTATTTCAAAATTTTCTCTAGTATTGTTTCCCTCGAAATGATATCTGTTCGAGGAAAAATTTGAAGTTTTCTTGCACTTACGTTTACCACCGCTTCTGATTGGCCGAAAAGTGACGAGCTGGACGAAAGTCGCTGATTCTCTACCACCAGCGTTCTGTGAGGTGAAATTTAGCCTTCATTCTACCTTTGACGAAGATTTTCAAAAATTTCTCTAGTAATCTTTTTCCGAACTCATGTGGGTTCTAGGAAAAATGGGAATTTTTGCCACACTTCCGACCCTGTTGCTTCTGATTTGCCAAAACGTGACGAGTTGGACGAAAGCCGCCGATTTTGTGCCACCAGAACTCTTAAAGCGAGAATATTGATTGATTTTAATTATCGTTTATAATATTTATTATTTAAGAGTTCTGCAGATCTGATACTTTTATGGTCTTATTTTAATGTGGCCTCGTTAACAAATTAAAAGGAAACTCGCCGTGTTAATTTGACATTTCACTGCTCCCATGTATTGGCAAAAAAGCGAATCTTTTTTTTCTAAATCCAAATCCAAACCAAAATCAGTTTAGGTTTTACAAACGGAGTACCATGGTCATGTTGACTTTATCTTCTGTGCGCATGTTAAATGTTATCAAGGTACCTGTGCTCAGTAGTTAGAAATTTAAAGTTAAGATAAGTTAAGATATTAAGGCAAAATAAAATGTTAAAATAAAAGCAAAAAAAAAAGGAATTTATTAAGATGAGAGGAATTTATTAAAATGAGAAAGTAATTTATTGAAATGAGAAAATAAGAAAAAAAATTGAAGGTAATTAAGTTTGCAAGTCAAAAATTAAAAGATTTAAAGATCCACGGAAAAAAATGTAATTAAGATAAGTGAAATCTTTTATTTACGGGCGCATATTTGTATTTAAAGAAAGAAGGTGTGGTTCACCTCCCATTCCCACCGCTTCTGATTGGTCGAAAAGTGATGACTTGGATGAAAGCCACCGATTCTTTGCAGCCAGTTAACCTTTAAGTTAAATTTCGCCTTCATTTATTCGAGAATATCTGTTGATTTTAATCAATGTTGACAATTTTCTGTAGTATAGTTTTCCCGATACAGTGACGGATACAATGAAAATGGGAAGATTCGGCGCATTTCATGTTGTCACCTCCTCTGATTGGCCGAAAAGTGACGATTTGGACGAAAGCCGCCGATTCGGTACCACCAGAATCTTAAATGAAATTTCGCCTATATTTTGCCAGAATATTAGTTGATTTTTAATTATTGTTGATTATCTTTGTTGTTTAACTGTTCTATGTAGTCGATATTTTTATTGCCTTTTTTCAAACGTTCTCGTTTATAAAACTAGAAAGAAAACGCCGTGTAAATTTCAAATTTCGGAGCTGCCATCTATTATCAGAAAAGGAATGTTTTTTATGATGTTAGAGTTTTATTTAAAGGAATAATCTTATAGTTTCGGAGCATGGCCTGAGGGGAGTTATGAAAAATAAAACATTATTCTAAATTGGAAGATTTTGTTATAGACTTGTTTTTTGAATCGAAGTGAGGTACGTATTTGTAAGCGTGTTACCCTTTCACGAAAGACAGAGAACAAATAAAGTGAAAATCTTGAAACAAGATTCGACTTCATTGCCACTAATGTATATGTGATGCAGCATATTACATCAAGGAAAACTTAAAATTTCAAGTTATGAAATTTAAGAGTTTTCTTTTTTAAAGTTCAGTAATTTTTCTCAGATATGGATAGCTTCTGTAGTGCTGATTTGCGCAGTAAAATAGTGTTTATATATCAGTATGTGATCTACTACTTAAAATAATTACAAGATAAAAAGAACTTTTTATGTACCATGTTTTTAAATTTTCTGTTGAATCATATAAACTTGATAAATCTATGTATTAATAAGCACTTTTATAAAAATGTTTTAATGAATTATCCTATGAACTTGAAAGTTAATTGGAAGTTAACTTGCGTTTAACTTTTCGTTCCCGTTCCGGACGATAGATGGCTGCACCAGTCTACAAAACAAAATAACTGAAAATAACTGAAAATAAATTCAAATCTACTTAAAGATGGCTAAAAGTATCAAAAATGCATTGTCATCGTGTTCTGAGCTATTCTAAAAGTTTCAAATGTCTTGCTAGTTAAAAATCGGGAAGTTAGTTAAAAATCGATTGCAAGATTTGTACTAAAAACACACAAACAAACACACAAACAAACAAGAAAGAGAGTTAATAAAAACATGGAAAAAATTAAGCGAATTTCAGAAATGTAAAATTCTTTCACATGAGATATCATAGTGACATATCTAGAGAACTTCATGCAACAAAACAATGCATATCGCAGTTAGTTTTAAAAATAAAGATAATGAAAAACTTTTAATTAGTTATTGTTTTCCCTGCAGTGTAATCGCTCTTATTATATTAGCCTATTTGAAAGCAACGAATCTGAAAATAGTATTTTTACACTCATGCTGTTTTAGACGTGAAAGATGAATTGGGTTTTTTTGTTGTAACTCAATTTCTCTATAAATTTAAAAGACGTAACTTAACGATATTGGTTTTATGCTTAAAAATTCGATTACTTTTACTCTGTGTTTTATCATCATTCTATAAAGAGTGTAGTTACTTCTATGAAAGTTTTAATAAATTTTTGTTGTAAACATTAATGTGCTGCATAATATGTTCTAAGTTTTTCTATTTATTATCACGTTGTGTTGATAGAGCAGTTTTGTTCTTTTAACTTATAAATTTTTTCTTCAAATAAGAAAGGAGGCACTTGCAGTAATGAAACGCAAATCATTTGAGTTTTATTTCTGTAACATTTGTACTACGGGGGGGGGGGGGGGGATATAGACTCCCACATATCTGAAGGTCACTGGTAAGGGAGTGGGAGGGGGTAGGGCTATGCAGGAGGTTGAAACAGTATGGGCGGATTTTCTAGCAGACACCGTGAGTTGGTCAGGTGTTTATCGACGTTTCGTTATCGAAGCGTTCTTTAAAAACTTCACAGAGGGCATTTAGGACACGCTATGCAACCGGTGCCATTCATTATCGAAACACTATCCTGCGAAGTGTTTCAAACATGACAGCATAGGGTTTTTTCATCACCAAGGAAACCGTCTTAGGAACATTAGAACACCAAAAAATGTGAAACGAATCCGTAAGTCAGCTTTTCGCGAGGAAGTTTCCGCCCTTTCCCCCAACGATGACTGTCGTAACGCTTGCAACGCTTTCAATAACCTTCTAAACGCTGTTATTAATCTACTCAACGTTTATTAATAACTAGCTGAGTGGCAACCCGCTGTGTTGCCTTTTCGATTTAAAATGATACGTTTTTATTTCTTAAAGATTAAAAACTGTTTAATGACTTTTAAAAATATATTAGAATTTTTAAAAACGAAATAATTATTTAAAATTCTCTTTATCAAATTATGGTTTTTGGCTTTTGAAATAATTCTTTCAAATTTCCGTTCTCAAATTTTGCTTTTTAAACAAAAAAGAAGTTCATTGAATTAGAATAAATTCTAAAGATTTTAACTGCTCATTTCCTAAAACAAAAATTATTTCTGGTGCTTTATAATTATTTCTGGATTTCAATTATTAAATAAATGACTCGTTCTCAACTATTTTGGAATTTGGTTATTTTCCTTTTGGCAACATGGCGGAAAGTAAACATTACATCTCATGGAGCAAAAAGTGCTTAAAAAAATAGAAAGACAGTTCTCAGGAATTCAAAATTGGTGGCGGAAGAATCCTCATCAGTTGCTCATTAATTAGAAATAAATTTCACGAATTTGCTGGAAATATTAGTGAGTAAAATAATAAGTCAAAACATTACGAACTCGGCGTTCAAGTTACATTAAGATACAATGGCGATCCATACGGGAAATTTCAAAAGTGAGTTTTGTAAGTACGCTTTTTTAGAATGATAAAATTTTTTCTATTAACCGTATTTGGTATATTTTGGAAGCTGAACATCTAGAAAATAGCGATAAATCATAAAATGGACATTAATAGGTGCAGAAAACCGAAATATTTGTCCATCAAAATTGTCGATTTCGTGAAATTCGGAAAACTGCTTTGGGGAAAAGGTTTCGTTTGCAGTGAAAAACATTTTTAACTTTTTGAAAATGTGCATATCCTTAAAGATGAAGAGTTGTAGAACACATAGAAATAAAAAATTTGTCGACTGGTGGGCGGAAAAGTTTAACTTTGCATGCATGAAAATAGTGGAAATTTGCGAAACGGAAAGGAGCTGGCCCACCCGGAATGACATCTGTTTCTATTACCCGCTTCTTTTGAGTTCGGCGGTTTTAATTGAATAATTTAAAAAGTTTAAAGTTTTGAAAGTTGAGGATGGTATCAGTGCACGCGTCTCGTCCGACCGCGTCCATCGGTACCAGTCGCGTTATCCTGCTATGCTCGGTTCGCGAGATTAGCCCGTCCCCGTGTCTGCTGACTAACAAACTAACATTTGTTTACCTTCAGCTGTTATTATATAGACTAGCTGAGTGGCAACCCGATGTGTTGCATTTTCGATTTAAAATGGAATGGTTTTATTTCTTAAAGATTAAAAGCTGTTTAATCACTGTTAAAAATATATTAAAATTTTTTTAAATGAAATAATTTTTTAAAATTCTCTTTTTCAAATTTCGGTTTCTGACTTTTGAAATAATTCTTTCAAATTTCCATTTTCAAATTTTGCTTTTTAAACAAAAAATTTCATTCAATTAGAAAAAATTCTAAATCTTTTAACTCCTCATTTCCTAAAACTAAAATTATTTGGAACAGCTTTCTCAGACGCACCGCCCTTGGCGACAAATTGGCGCAAAAAATTTTTGACGTCAACTTGACGAAAAGTTGGAGTCAAAAGTTTTTGGCGCCAACCTGACAAAAAATTGGCCTAATAAACTGTCCAGTACCTATATAAATAAATACCCAATAAGGGAAGGCGGATTGGGGCCTCAGACTTTCTGAAGAAAAGTCATAAAAAAATAAGCTCCTGATGTACGTATATTTCTTATAGAATCTGCCGGAAAATTGTTACACTTTTTCGGCATTAGTTTCTATATATATTTTTGCATGTTTCTCTGTCTCTATCCCTCTATCTATCTATCTATCTATCTATCCATATATATATATATATATATATATTTATATATATATATATATATACATATGCATATACAATTGTCAATTTGTTACACGAAAACCAAGACCCAAACCGTAAGTTTCTCTGCGCACCACACTCCTTCCCATCGATCTTATTTCTGCACACCCAAACATACCCATCAGAAACATTATTCTTTTTTCTTAATTTCATTTTTAAATCACATTTCACGCAAAATATATCAGGCTTTAAAAACTTCAAATCCCACAAGAATTCGAAAAATATAATTCGATCAGAATGAATAAACCCATGTACAAGTGACTCATTTACCACCCCTTCCGTATATCTATCACAAGAATAACGCCCTCTAACATTACCCAAAACCTTCGCCTGGTATTTACTAACAACATCCTTCACACTCAAAATGGCCGCCATCATAAATCTCGTAACAATTCACAGTCAAAAAACTTTCAAGCTAATTCAAACAACAACAAAAAACGATTAAATACCCATAATTGGTCAAAATAAATCACGTGATACATCCGTCACGAAATAATCACATGATAAAAACTTCACGAATTTACAGGAGCCAGAACGTTGGCGCCTTAACTGCCTCAACTTGGCAACCAAAAAATTTCGCCAAAATCGAACGGTTACCCCGCCATACACAAACTCGCCAAACTTGGCAGGGCGAAAGCTGTACAGTCTGCGAAAGCTGTACCAATTAGTTCTGGTACTTTAAAATTATTTCTGGATTTCAGTTATTAAATGACTCGTTCTCAACTAATAATTTTTCCTTTCGGCAACATGGCCGAAGGAAAATATTAAATCTCATGGGGGAAAAAGTGCTTAAAAATAGAAAGACAGGGAAGAGTTCCGTATCCTGTGCCGCTTGGCGCTATTTCGCTACTGATTTTTTCAGCGTTTGGCGAAAAACTCAGAATAATGCAACCTACCTAAGCGACGCCATTTTTTCGGCGGCACTTAGGCTTACGGTATCCGACTATCTTCGGAGCACTTAAAAAAAATACTTCCGTCAATTTCTGTCTTATTTTTCGAAGGAGTATAAACACAAAAACACTAAAATGATGAAAAAATAGACCATGACTGTGCAACTTTTAACAAAATTTATGAATTTGTGTCGAAATTCATCAAATTTTTACAAAGCGGCTCTACCTCTGAAAAAAAATTGTGCATATAACAATTTCTTTTTGTCATATGTACATAAGTACCTCCTGAGTGTAAGGAACTAAAAGCTAACCGATATCGTGAAACCTAAAAAAATTCCAGATCATTATATGCAATTATATGTAAAATTTTAGAAATTTCTTATGAGATTTTCTATAAATGCAGCTATAAATCAACAAATAAAATACATAGACTAAATCTGTAGTTCATTGCATTATAAATATTAACAAAAACATACGTGAAAAATTTCATAGACATATCACAATATTTATTTGCATTTTTTATGAAAAATGAGTTCTTCAGAAGACATAATTAAATTTTTCAACTTGTATTGAAATTATAGCTGCTGCTGACCTTTAAATCGCTCTCATTTCATTTCTAATGATCATTCAGAAAAAATAAAAGCAGATTTAGAAACACAAATTTACAATCCTTAAGAAAATTAATAAAATAACTTTCGGAATGTTCGTTAAAATCGACGTTTTAAAGGTAGTTGGATACCTAAAAACGGTACTTCTCCGTTATAAGCACTACAATCGTTTTGACGCCAATTTGGCGCATTTTTAAAAATCAGCGCAGCGAGAGAAGAGTAACGCGATATAATGGCACGAGATTCAAGGATCAAGAGACGATATAAGATATATTATTTTCGTGGTCATGGAGATAACGAAACTTCATGGAATGTCGTAATTTAATACGCTTACTTTATATTGCAATGAATTTACAGTCCGTCAGAAAATCGGACCGTATTTTTACGTAATGGATTTTAAAATATGGAATTTGCCTAAAGATGAGCAGGCAGCTATTACATTACTTCAAGAATGGCAACCCGATGTGTTGCTTTTTTGATTTACATCGAAATGGTTTTATTTCTTAAAGATTAAAAACTGTTTAATGACTTTTAAAAATATATTAGAATTTTTAAAAAACGAAATAATTATTTAAAAGTCTCTTTTTCCAATTTTGGTTTTTGGCTTTTGAAATAATTCTTTCAAATTTCCGTTTTCAAATTTTGCTTTTTAAACAAAAAAGTTCATTCAAGTAGAAAAAATTCTAAAGGTTTTAACTTCTCCTTTCCTGAAACTAAAATTATTTCTGGTGCTTTAAAATTATTTCTCGATTTCAGTTATTAAATGACTCGTTCTCAACTAATAATTTTTCATTTTGGCAACATGGCGAATGTAAATAGAAATTCTCATGGGCGAAAAAGTGCTTAAAAAAATAGAAAGACAGTTCTCAGGAATTCAAAATTGGTGGCAGAAGAATCCTCATCAGTTGCTCATTAATTAGAAACAAATTTCACGAACTTGCTGGAATTATTAGTGAGTAAAATAATAAGTCGAAAAATTACGAACTCCCCATTCAGTTACATTAAAATACTATGGCGATGAGCGCGGGAAATTTCAAAAGTGAGTTTTGTAAGTACGCTTTTTTAGAATGATAACATTTTTTCTATTAAACGTATTTGGTATATTTTTGAAGCTGAACATCTAGGCAATGCTGATAAATTATAAAATTGACATTAATAGGTGCAGAAAACCGAAATATTTGTCCATCAAAATTGTCGATTTCGTGAAATTCGGAAAACTGCGTTGGGGAAAAAGCTTCGTTTGCAGTGAGAAACATTTTTAACTCTTTGAAAATGTGCATATGCTTAAAGATGAAGAGTTGTAGAACACCTGTAAATAAAAAATTTGTCGACTGGTGGGCGGAAAAGTTTAATTTTGCATGCATGAAAATAGTGGAAATTTGCGAAACGGAAAGGAGCTGGCCCACCCGGAATGACATGTTTCTATTACCCACTTCTTTTGAGTTCGGCGGTTTTAATTGAATAATTTAAAAAGTTTAAAGTTTTGAAAGTTGAGGATGGTACCAGTGCACGCGTCTCGTCCGACCGCGTCCATCGGTACCAGTCGCGATATCCTGCTATGCTCGGTTCGCGAGATTAGCCCGTCCCGATTTCTGCTAACAAACTAACATTTGTTTACCTTCAGCTGTTATTATATAGATTCATAGTGTTCATACTGCCACACAACGCAATTAGGGACAGTTCCCTCTTGTTTTCTAATCTAATATATTTTCCTGAGACAGTTGGGAATAATACGCAAAAAGAACATTTTTTTGCACATTCTCTCTGTCGATTTCTTATCAGTATATTCTTGTCGTAATCCCCCAAAAAGGGGTTGCCTAACGATTGGCGAAAGATTCACCATTTATCCCCTTCCCCTCGTAGAACACACAAAATAACCATTTGTATTACAGAGTTATCGGAGTTTGCTGGCGACCGCCGGGTCGCCAATTTACAGATGTTTTCCTCATCAAGTGACCGCACCAGCACAGGAGCGGCAATTTGAAATCGCAGAAAGAGATGTCCTGTAGCCGCTGCCAAGGAAGGATGCCTCGACGATTACGGTTCCTTACGCCCTGGGAGGAGGTAGTCCGAGGAAACGACTGGAAGCCACGTTGTACGTCTCTCCCGCCTTTGCTGAGCTAAATCTACAATGTAAATTCTAGTAAAAACGGCACTAAGCCACAGGCCCTAAGCCCCATCTAGTTTAATTTCAAATAAATTATGAAGTTCTTCATTTTAAAAAAGCCAATTGCTTCTGCCACCTTTTTTTGTTTTCTCTTTTTCAGTGTAACCTGATTATGTCTTCCTTATTATGTTGCACTCCACCTTCATCTTTCCAATGCATCACTTTTTTGTTCCACAATGACCATCAGTGTGATGGAAAACTATAGAGAACTGTTTTGAAAGTGCATCGTTGACGTGACTCTCCTGATTGATGTTATTTTAAAAAAAACCAGTGAAAAAAAGAAACTGCACTACTAGTTCTTTTCAAAAATATAAAGGTTTTTATCTGAAAATTGTTTCGTTCGTTTTTTATTACCCGTTACAATGTGGGAGTCCCTTCTGCTGCTCCCTGTACCTCATGTTACTTATAAATAAGTTTTTCTCTAGAGAAAATGACCTCTTGACCATGTCATCACATGTCGATCAATTAATAGGAAAGGATTTGTTTCAAGTCATCAAGAGATTTCAATTTTCCTGCCGCCCACATGGTATAGTGGTTAGCTTCCATAGGAGGTATCAGATAGGAATCCCGAATGGACGTTCTTATAGAGAGCAATGTTGGTTCGCTTATACAGTGTGTACGTACACATGGTGGCACTGGGCCCTATTTTAAGTGTAAAAAGCCTCCCCATATGCGACCAATTTATAAAAGATTGACGGTGTCGTTAAACCAGTAGTCAGCGGAGTGTTCAATTTAAGGTAATTACAGCCAGATGCTCTGACACACTAACGGACTAGAAGCAGCTGGAGCTTTCCCACGCGGGGCCAAAAGCTTCCAGAATTATCTGGATTTTCGGAAAGATGGGGAATATAAAAGAACAAAAAAAAGGACGGAGAAGAGAGACCTATGGGACGGGCTTCCCGTCTCTATGCTGGAGTTTAGATTGGAGTTTGACTCTTTCTCTGGTTTTCGATTGATGAATGTTCTTATTGTGAATTGATAATCAGGGCCGCCCAGATACTTTAAGGGGCCTGGGGCAAACTTCTGTTGGGGGCCCCAAGAAAAATAAAAAAAAATGGAAAGAGACGAAAACACACATTCAAATTAAGTTACTCATACTTAAAATTTTATTACATGAATGATTAACATAATTATTATATCTCATTGCACTGCTCTCTTGTTATATTTTCTGAGGAAATCTAATAAATAATTTTTTTTTAATTTTTGGAGGGCCCCTCCGGCAGTTGGGGGCCTAGAGCAAAGTGCCCCAGTTGCCCCCCCCCCTCTGGGCGGCCCTGTTGATAATGATCAATTGATAATGGAAATGTTGTATCATAGATGCTGTGAATATATAGGAATAAACAAGGTATATGTATATATGTAAGGAAAGAGTAGTTTATGTGTCCATGGAAACCATAAACAAGCAACTTTACCGCGAGATCTCGACAAAGCGTTCATGCAATGAGGTAGAAAGAGAAGCCGCCTTGTTGGGGGAAGGCGTTTTTCAGGGCAAAGTACTTGCCTCGTTGAAGGGGAAAAGAATCGAGCACTTGATTAAAAAAATTTCTTTTCTAATTAATAAAACAGTTTTATGGATATGTTGGAATGTCAGCGTGGAAAATATAATTCCTTAGAGAGAAAATTAAGGGGGGAAAAAGAGAAAAATTGAAAGGAAAATTTTTTAAAAATAAGGAATTACGTTATATGTCGGTCGTTAAAATGGCATGTCTCCACAAATTTATTCACATGGAAATCTTTAAATACAAATTGACGTAATCGCGAACCGAAGTAAATTCTCACAGATAAAAATGCCCACTTGCAAATTTACGAATTTATGCTGTCTATTATATCAATATATTTTTTAAAAAATTGTAATTTATTGATAAAGTTAACTGTTTTGTATTTAGGAAAGAATTAAAGAATCCACTTTTGTAGTTACGATTATTGCGTCTGACTTTCAGGGAATAGGGAAATAATCGTTTGAAAACAAAACAAAACAAAAAAAACCTTAAACTGCCTTTTATACATTACTTTGAATTTATGCTATGTATTTCACATTTAAAATAGATAGCTTTTATTTCAAAGGTGAACTTTCAGAAAATGGAAATAATAATTTTTATTTATTTATAAGCAGTTATATTGCATTCTAGTTTAGACGTTAAGACAAGAATGAATATGAAATACTGCAATTTATATTTACGTCCCTCGAATAATATACATATCACTATATATATGTTATGTGTATTATTTCTTACAATTATTTATATATATATATATATATATCTGATAATATTATTAATAACCTTTAATCGCGCTTTCTGAACATTCTTTCTCATCTGGTAACCTTTCCTACGCCTTGGGGAGACGCTTAGACTTTCTATATACTACTAACTTTCTCCGCCAATGCTGGCAACCTCTCTTTGACGAAATTCTAGATTCGCGCGCTATTCAGAGGCGAGGCTGGCTTCGAGTGATTTATATGTGTCTCTGCTTTTCGTCAATAAACTTCAGTTCTTTGTTATGATTTGTAATATTTTTCTTCCGACACGATATACGTTCCAATTTCTTGAGATGACCATTCAGGGCATCTCATATATATATATATATATATATATATATATATATCAAGATATTACTGTGATATATCGTCATGTAAGATGTGTTTTTCCTCATATATGATAATTTACATATCATTGCATGATATGTATAGAGTCTTTTACGGGGTGGCCTCATGTTTGGTAGGTTCTGAAACTTAGTCGAACATTGTTATATATATATATATATATATATATATATATATACAGTAACCACCGGTTATAGTGATCAGTGGTTATAAGAATCAACCGTTTATAAGAATCAATATTTCGAAAACAAAAATAAAAGTATTACTTCCATGTTAAAATTTTCGCTTTAAAGAATCAATCCACCGATTTTAAGAATCAGTTTACACTCTTCGCTTTCCTTTCATTTTTCCAAAAAAGCCACTTAAACCCTAAAAAGGCACGAAGTTCTTTCTTCTTTTTGTTAAAAGAAAGATTGATAAGATGGGATGGAATATAGTCGTAAAATTCATCCCTTTCAATGTTAGACATAACATAATAGTTTCACCTTAAACGCTTTAGCACAACACTGTCCTATTAGCTTGACCCAGGGGTATCTTTACCCGTCCGGGACCGATTTCACTTTTCTCCACTGACAAACAAAAATAGGGACTATTTTTTCCCACCTCCCACATCCTGTTTGAGGCTTTCTGGACCTTGAAACACATAAATCTTCGGTGAAGTGTCCACTATCACTTAGGAAAATGTGATATTAGTAGATTCAGCACGTTATCAAACCGGGAAGCGTAATCTAGAAGGAGAATCTTCGTCTGAGACTACTGGCATTGAAAGAGGTATAAACAGCTTCCTGAAAACTTCTTTACGTCAAACTACCATAGAAAACTTTTTCTTGCTCCCTTCCTGTAGTAGAAATGTTAAAACTGTGAAGCAGGTATGTTGTAACAAATATTGGATTTTTTTCTTCTCTTAATATAATCATGTGTATCTACTTATAGGTCTAGAAATTAAGTACTATTTTAAAATTATAAAAAATAATTTTAATAAAAGAATTTACGTAAATTAAAGAGTATTTTATAGTAAATTATCTAATATATGTACACTGGTGTAAGAAATTAAGAGAATTTGCAGACTTGGTCGATTATCTCTAGAACTACTGTACCGATTTTAATGAAATTTGATATGTACATATATTGATACAATACAAAACAAATAACCATTCAATAATTGTAATACACACGCATGATCGTGCGTAACACTCGTTGGAGTCGGACGGTATGAAACAGCGGTTGCAGAATAAAGAAAAGAAATGGGTTAATAGATGGTGTTATTTTGCAGCAATCTGTTAATTTTAAATTGTAACAGTATAAAAGAGTAACCACCATCGTTTTGATGATGGAATGAGGTGCCGAATTATGGGGACGCTAGAAGAAGGCAAATCTCAAGTCCAAATTTGTAGAAAGTTCATTTTAACGCCCAGCGTCGTGTGTAACTTATGGAAACAGTTCCAGGATACCGGATCCATCGAGAAAAAGCCTAGGCAAGGTCGTCCAAGAGCCCCGACGGCCAGAGAAGATCGCCATTTGTCGATTATAGCGAGGCGTAACAGGAGTGCTACAGCTTCTCAGCTCTCTCGTGACTTGTATGCAGACACAGGAACCCGTGTATCAAGGGTGACTATTTCCAAAAGAATTCATGAGAGAGGGTTGTTTGCAAGAAGACCTGCTATTTCCGTCACGCTCACTTCTACGAACAGGAGAATCTGTTTGTCATGGTGCAGTGAGCATAGAGATTGGAGTATGGATCAATGGGCGACCTTTCTCTTCACTGGTGAGTCCCGGTTCAGCATAAACACCGATTCTCGCAGTACGTTCACATGGAGAGAAGCGGGGACCCGCTACCTACACTCCAATGTCCGCGAAATCGACCATTATGGCGGAGGAGGTTTAATTGCCTGGGCAGGCATCATGTTGGATGGCCATACACCTCTCCATGTATTTGAAAAAGGCACTGTGACTGGTGTGAGGTATAGGGATGAAGTCTTGGAGCCCTATGTTCGCCTTTTCAGGGGTGCAGTTGGCCCTTAATTCATTTTAATGGGCGATAACGTGAGGCCACATACAGCTCTTCTGGTCGACGAATTTCTAGAGAGTGAGGATATTCGCCGGATGGATTGGCCAGCCAGATCTCCAGATGTTTGGGATGCTCTGGGGAGGGCAATTGCAACTCGCAACACCCCACCGAGAACCATCCAGGGAATGAAAACAGCGTTGCAGAACGAGTGGGACCAATTGCCACTGGAAATGATAAACTGCCTTATTTCAAGTATGAAATCATGCTGCAAGACCTGTATATCTGTAAGAAGGGACCATACCCCCTATTAACCCATCGATTAACCCATTTTTTGTTTATTCTGCAACCGCTGTTTCATACTTTCCGTCTCCAACGAGTGTTACGCACGATCATGCGTGTGTATTACATTTATTGAATGGTTATTTGTTTTTTATTGTATCAATGTATGTACATATCACATTTCATTAAAATCGGTACAGTAGCTCTAAAGATAATCGACCAAGTCTGCAAATTCTCTTAATTTCTTACACCAGTGTATATATAGGTGAGTGTGTGTGTGCCTGTCCAAAAACCAAAATTTCGGCTATAACAATCAACCGCTTATAAGAATCAAAAAGAATAATAACAAATGTGATTCTTATAAGCGGAAATCACTGTTATATATATATTGCAAGATATTTCTGTGATATATCGTGATGAAATATATTGTGTTTCATATATATATATATATATATATATATATATATATATATATATATATATATATATATATATATATATATATATATATATATATATATATATATATATATATATATACTGTCCTACATTTTAAAAAGCGACAACAACAAAAATTTTTGTCCTATAATTCACGGTTTCTGAATTTTCGTAATCTGTATATGATAATATGTATATTTATATATGACAAGTTATTTCTGATGGATGAAACGATTATATTATTATATGATATATTAAAACTATGATATACCAACTGTGATATATTAAAATATTAGGTAAAATACGTTTTTTCCTGTTTCAATAATGCACTGAATTATTGGATTTGATAATATTAAGAAGCTGTGTATATATGTTTATGTTTTAAGGAGTTGAAATGTGAAATGATATACAATAGAGCATTTTAAAAAACTTTACTGGATTTTTCAGCATGTAAAATATATATGAATATAGAATCAAATTCGACAGTCTAAAATTCTAAATTTTATGTACATGGGTGTGTTAAAATATTAAAGAACACAAATTAAAAATTTATCTTCATTATAAATTTCAGAGTTTTTTTTAAGCAAATTATTTTTACTTCATGTATGCTATAAACAATTATTATTCAGGCAGTATGAGAAATATATCTTAACATCCAGAGTCGTGGTAGAGGATGTTTGGTATGACAAAACATATGAAGAAAGATTTGAGGATTTGATTTTAATTGAGATTCGAGCAAGTCGTTAGCCTGTAATATATAACAGCTCGAATCAATCTAGAATAGCAAAATGTCACGCGGGAGTAAAAAGATTTCTTGATAACCACAGTGATATAAAATGCACTGTGACAATATTTTCGAACAAATTAAAAATAATAATTTGGGCAATGTAAGAAGTTGTGTTTATTTGTTCACCTTTCAGTTAGTTCAAATGTGAATAATATAGAGATCTGCCCCAAAAAACAACTGTATTTTTCAGCATGTTAAATATTTGACTAGAGAATCTAATTTAACTATACAATCTTAAATTATGTGTCTTATGTACATGAATGCGTCAAAATTTCATCATGTGCAAATATAAAATTTATCATCACTATAAATGTAACAGTTTTATTTAACACAACATATTTTTACGACATACATTAATGATTTTAAACAATCATTATTCAGACAGTATGAGAGAAATAACTAAACGTCCAGAGAATGTGTTTTTATGACATATCACATGAACAATGATATGGAGTTTTGATTTTAATAGATAATCGAGCAGACGTTAGCTTAAAAAGTTTTACAACACGACACACTCTACGACAGCAGACTGTCAAGTGGGAGTAAAAATGATTCTTTATAATTACAATGAAGTATAAAGGATGGCGACAATTGTTTCGAACTAATTAATACATCATCATCAGGCCGAAGAGCACTGGAGTGATTTCTCCCCATCAGCAAGTCAGAAATACAAAGATCGCCGAATTCTTTAAAATTCAGTAAAATCAAAGAGATTCGGCACTGGAATGGAGATGCAAGCGTGAGGAATATTGACTTGACAGGTACTGATAAATATTCGTTCAATATAAACATATTTACGAGATGGCTTCTACACTTTTCAACCCGTGCCAAAAAGGACAACCAATCTTGAGATTTTAGGTTAGGCGAGCAAGGTGAAATTTGTAGACATTGACAACATTTTGGTAACTCAGAGTAACATTCTAATGCAAACTGATCAACAGCCGATGCGACTTCACAAACATAAAAGAATGTCGTCTGATGTTGAAGCTGTTTTGAAGTATCCCTATTGGATTCGCTCACCTCAATGTTAATCTATGGAGAAAATGTGTCTACTACTGACAAATACATAAATGCCGATAATACGATAAAAATGGCATTTTCAGATAGCCTGAACATTCCTGCACTTTGCAACAGGACTCATTTTTTAAATTTTGTCCACCAAAGTAATTTCTGAGAGTTTAAACACACTAGACCAGATCCCCCATAATAATTTTAATTTTAAAGTATTATTTGCATTTTTGTTTTAAAACGAAAATTTCACAATATATAAAATTTCTTTCTCTATTACGGATTACAATTAAAAAAATCTTTCAATCTAAGTCGGCAATTCTTGGACATATTTTCTGCATAGGTTGACACTGAGTCCATTATGGGTAAAAATCATTTTGTCCGAATCCAATAGGGGTAGCACAATCCAATAGGGGTACACAACAGAATCCAATAGGGAATCCAATAGGGGTAGACTAAAGCCCTAATCAGATATTATGAGGGAGATTCAATGCAGACAACATCTTTCGACATGAAACAACTTATGTATTGTATCTGTGGGTCCCTCCCTTTCACGATGGAGTGATATACCGGACTTCGGCCGAAACATGAGCATTTCACCTGATCACGTCACATTCAGGTGTGTTTCTGCTGAGATGGAGGACTAAATCACTGTAGTCCCAGTAGAAGAGACTTGCTGCATGTCCTGAGGATGCAAGTGTTGCAAATGCTCGGAGATTCGGAACTGGAATGGAGTTGCAGGTCGAGAAACGTTGATCTGACGGGTATTGATGAATATCCAGTGATCACCATGTCATGTGACCACAAAACCATAAATGCATGTCACTGGATATTAAGCAGATATATGTAAAAGAGCCAATGCAGACAGAGGAAATAACTTAAGTATTATAACCGTGGTTACTCTATAGTTTACAGTAGAGTGATGAACCGGACTTTAGCAAGAACTTTCCTATACCTGATCACGTAATATTCAGGAGTGTTTGAGCTGAGATGGAAGACTAAATCACCGTAGACCACTTTGAAGAGACTTCCTTGCTGCGCAACCTCATTCAGATCTGAATGGCTAAAACATTCGAAGACATCGTGTAGAACTTGTCCTTTGAATTCTTACGATGGCCAGTAGTCTGTAAAGGGTGTCTTGTGAAAATGCACTTTCTTCGGAAGACGATCAGTATCTTTGAAGGGGCAAATGGATATTTCTCTGCCAATCGCTATTTCGTGCCTTTTGATGAATTAAAATAATTTTTCCTTTCCTGTATGATGGAAGATCAAGTGACCAAAAATATGCTAAAATATTTTATCGACATTTATGAAAAATTATGTATTTTTAAATTTGTCAAATATTTTCTTCAATGAGGAAACAGTTATAAAATATGGGCGGCATAATAAATCACCTCAAAAATTAATGTGGCAAAATAGTTTTTCCAGTTCTCTGTTCTCCTATAATAATTTTATCTATTGATTGAAAGGGATTGCATTTATAACAAGATAGAGAAACTATAAACGACTATGAAACGATTGTAATATACATGAGAATATTTATATCAAGGAATTAATATTGAATGCAGATATGAAGAACTTAAAAAACCACAATAGAAGTTTAATGTATTAAGGACAACTTTTCCCTTATTTTCTACGTAATAATTTCAGCAAGGCATACTGTGGTAGAAAACAAAAGTATAAATAATAAAATGCAACAAAACCGATTAAATTCAATAACTGTAAGATATGTTGTTGTAGTTTCTAATGCCCCCATGTAATATGTTCCAACCAGGTCCATATAGGGAAGTGGACCTAGGCGTGTGTAACTATTTGCGTGGGTGTGTAAGGTATTTAATGACGTTTGTTGAGATTCGATCCGAGCAACCTCAGCACAGAAAGCCGACGCGCTAATACTAGGCTGGCTCTGGGCTCATCGCCAATGTGTTATACAGACAATAGTTCTGAAAGTTTCAGTGTTACATCAGTTTTTAGTCTCCTTTTCATACCTAATAATACCATTAAGTAGTAAGAAGTGAATATCACTGCCTATAAATAAGTAAAAAGTACTATAAATAGATAAGTAAAAGGGCACTGATATAAGAATCTTGGGATATGTGTTACTTACGGTATAATATTCAAATTATGATTTACGAAAAATGTTCTTCTTTCTGATTTGCCAGTTTAAGAATATCCAAAAAGGTTTTGAAAGAAAACTATATTACGCAGTTTTCTTTACAAAAACTGCGCACTGACTCTATGAATGTAAATTATGTGTAACCTCCACAATATCTTTCAAAATTCCATTTAATGAATACAGAATATTTCAGAGTCCGTACCATAATCATACAAATTTACACAATTAACAATGATTTAAAAATTGGTAATACTATGAAAACTGCATTCGTGTTTTTATAAATCGCAATTGATAAAATTACTCTTACTCTCTGTCATAATATTATGCTTTTGAAAAGGAAATACTATGCTTGGCGTGAACTATACTCCACATCAACGCCGAATTGGCGTCGTCTATAGAACGAACCCCAAGAACATTAGAATAAACAACAGCATCAAATGTATGCAATGATTAAATTATTGCACGACGTGGTACCTAGTTACATTCCTCTAAAAAAATACTACTATGCTTTTGAAATCGCAATAGAGGCATACATTGCTTAGTGATTATGTTAGTACAACAGCTATTCAGGGATTCAATTATTGTACGACTTGTGTTACCTATATAGATACCTCTTTGATAATAAATCTATCATAATACCACTATGCTTGTGTAAGAGCAACAATGGAATCCAAAGCTTGGTGTGAACTGTATATGTCGTTACGAGAGCTATTCAGGGATTCAATTATTGTACGACTTGTGTTACCTAGATAGATACCTCTATGATAATACCATTATGCTTTTGTAAGAGCAATAATGCAATATAATGCTTGGTGTGTACTGTAGATGTCGATACGAGAGCTATTCAGGGATACAATAATTACTTTGCATTTCGTGTTACTTAGATAATCACATTCAAATATTTGTTTGATTCCTCAGATCGGTTTTTACTCTGCCTTATTGTGTAATTCCACTGATAGCTTAGAATAAAGCTACGGTATGTAATAGTAGATGCAATTTTTTGCCCTGATGCAATAACTTTAAGATTTGTGTTACTCAGTGTATAGCATTAAGTTTTTCATGCAGCATTTTAGTGTTTAACTGTCCATTTTTTAATGATATCTTATGATATCTAATGATAAGGAAAAACTAAACATCACTATCTAGAAGCAGATACAATAAACAAAGCTCTGTTGCAATTAATTTGAAGCGTATTGTGCTTGAAAAAGCTGTTGATGAACCATGTAGACATAAAGAGAAAATTATGTAGAATTGCACTTACATAGAAGATCCATAAAGAGAGTCTGCGTATCGATATACTCTTCATAAAGATTTTTGTTGAAATGCAGTGAGGATTGAAGGAAAAGTGACGAAAGTTAGTGACAGACAAGGTAGTTCGAAGAAAATTAATAAAATAGGAATAAAGATACATTAAAGGAAAAAGTTTAGGGTACAGATTTACTTAGTTAATGAGATTGCAAATATTTTTTTTTAAACACATAGAAAATAGCAGAAAAAGTGACGAAAGTCAGAGACAGACAAAGGTATTGAAAAAAAGAAGATTAAAAAAAATGGGGATTAAAAAAGCATTAAAAGAAAAATTTTAGAGTATAAATTTTATATAATTATTGCAGTTTTATGAAGCCAATATACCTGCATTCAATAATTAGTGCGGATTTTATATATCAAAGCAAAGGGAACAGAGATTTCTGTTAAAGAAATTTTACATAATGGTCAGTGATGAGCAAACAATATCCATAAACTCCCCTTTGCTTATCAACATTGTCAAAACCTGAAGAGGGTGGTATGGTAGTGCATATTGTTAAATCATTATCCAGTTTGGGGCATGGATGTTGAGGACGAAAGACGTCGAAGTCTTTGGCAGAAAACTGGATTCCCATGCACCTACATAAAATAAAAAAATATCTGTTATTTGTTGTTGAGGATTTATAAAATGCACACATTTGGAGAAATATTAACAATTAACAGCATACGATGTCACAGGTATGTCATATGCAGACACACACATTAATTAAAATCTGATATGAGACTAAACTGAGAATATAAAGCGGTGCCATGTTAAAAGAAAAGGTGATGTAACAGTGATATACCTTTTACTCTTGGAATTTGGCGCAGCTTCTTCGGACATGAAAGATAAGATGCAAAAGGATTAAGCTCATTAGGGTGTTCGACGTAACACAAGCTGGATAGAAGTTTAGCCCCATTTTGCTACAGATACCCGGACTAGAGGGAGTTTTTTGTTTAGTCCCTGTTTGGCTAGATAGAAAGTCTCGATTTGTTAAAACAAGATAGTCTTTAAGTAAGCGTAAGCATTAGGTTAGTTTGGGATCAGTGCAAAATGGAATTGACATGAATTTATATTATATTTTAGCTTTATCCTCCTTTCAATAGCAACGTCATCAAGTAAATCCACGTCAAGCTTACACTGCAGCCTGGAACTTCAGCTTCATCTTTGTTACGGGCTTCTGAGCAAATAATAACCGATAAGCTTGATGAAAGAAAAATAATTCCAAAAGCAGAAGTTCACTAAATTTTTATCTGGTGCAGTGCCCTAAAATTTGTAACGTAGTTCGTGACAGACTATGGTTCTGTCGTTCGCTGGAGAACGGCACATTTTTAGTCACCAGAAAATTTTTTGAGAAATTTGGGTTTTTCAATTATTTTCCCTCCAACAGCTATGCCTTGTTGAGAAGCCAACAAAAAGGGCAACCGTTACGTTCAAGGCTGCTGGGTATGTATGCTAGAGGAGTAAATATTTGCAATCTGGCTCCTCCCAGTAGGGCGGGTTGCATGCAATTTTTTTAGAAACACCGTCATCTGACGAAAGATTTTGCCTGTCCGATTTCATCTGAAAGATGTCCGTGAAACCCTTCAAAATAATTGACAAGCAAAAATTAAGATAGAAACGTGCCAAATGAAACAAGTTCACTTAACGCAGTGGTAGTAAGTGCAAGTAAATTTAATTAGTATGTATCTAAGGGTTAAAATGTGGTGCATTACGTATAGAAAAAGTGATATTGCCACTGCATATATACACTCTGTCACAAAAAATATATGCACCCAGAAGAAATCGAGCTACTATCACGAAACTTGGCAGGAATGTAGTCTGGTAAGAGATATGCAAATGATTAAAATTTCGACGCCAATGAGACAAGGGTAAGCGCTCTATGCGCATATCAAATGCGCAGCTGGGAGAGTTTAAAAGCATGATTGCTCGTGCCATAGGGTTATTTAAACAAGTCTGTCGATTTGGATGGACGATATTATGATTAGAGATCCTCTGAGACGTAACCGGCGACAGTACGAACAATTGTCGGACTTTGAGAAGGGGCGTATAATAGGACTCATAGAAGCAGGTTGGTCGAACAGGCGTATCGGTCGCAAACTCGGTCGGACATATATGGTAGTTGCTCGGTGCTGGCAACAATAGATCACGGAAGGGATAGTCTACCGTCGTGGAGAGTCAGGGCGTCCCAGGAACACAAATGCGCGCGAGGATCGCGCAATCATAAGAGCGGCCACGTAGGCACCAACAACGTCGCTACAATCGGTTCGACGCCATTTACCACCTTCCACAGATAGGGTGGTATCAAGAGAAACCTTTCGAAGACGACTCGCCGACACAGCTATAAGGAGCCGACGTCCATTAAGACGCCTACCACTGACCCCGCATCGTAGGCGTGTCGACTGGATTTTTACCGACCTCAGGCAAGCTGGAGTGTGACCGACTGGAGGCGTGTGATCTTCAGCGATGAATCCCGATTCAGACTCAATGCTGATGATCAGCGCATACGCGTGTGGAGGGGTTCAGGCAACCGGAACGATTCGACACTTGTTGTCGAGAGGCATACGGCGATTACACAAGGTGTGACAGTGTGGGGAGCGATTTGTTGGGACACACGATCACCTCTAGTTGTCCTTCAACGCACTTTGATAGCACGCAGTTACGTGGACGAGATTTTAACGCCAGTTGTACTGCCTATCAAGTCGCCCAGGTGCCATTTATCAGCAAGACAACGCTCGTCCACATACTGCGCGACTCTCCCAACAATGACTTCAAGGATATGATGTACACCAATGGGCTGCCAGGTCACCAGACCTCTCGCCAATAGAGCATGTCTGGGACGTGCTTGGAAGGCGACTGGAGCAGTCCCGGAATACTGGTGAATTAACTGCCCAATTTCAAAGTTTATGGCATGATCTTCCGCAGGAGGTCATAGGTGACCTCACTGATTCGATGCCACGCCATGTTTCGGCTTGTATAGCTGCCATAGTTGGATTTACTATATTCTAATTGGTAACCCTTTTCATGCCATATCTTCTTAATAAAACGGTCTGTTCTGAATTTGCAATATTTTGCTTATCTCCTCATATACTACATACATGTTAAGTTTCGTGATAGTAGCCCGTTTCCTTCTGGGTGCATATATTTTTTTGCGACAGAGTATATATATATACATATATATATTACTAAAACGTAATTCCAAATTTAACCAACTTCGTCATCTCTGACATAAACTTTGTAGCGTAGTTCATGACAGACAATAAATAGTTCTTTACTCTGTTGGATGAATGACAGGATAAAATTTAGAGAAATTTCGCACTTGAAATTATTTTCACTCGAGCGTACTTATTGGCTATTTCTTGCCTATAAGCCCATAGCTAGGTCGGAAACTAGGTCCAGGACTGCTTGTTACACGTGTATGCATTTTACAAGGGTATTTGTCTGTTAGATTTTATTTCGAAGATACTCATGCACAGGCACTATCAAAAGGATCGAGAAATCGCAACAGAATACAAGAAAAAGCCGTAATTTGAAACAGATATATAAACAGTGATAAATGGAACATTATCAATCAATTGATTCAGCGGCTTTAAGTTCGAGTAAATTCATGTAATATATTCTCCAGAGATCAAATATGGGGAAACAATGATTAAACCGATTCTTTCGGCAGTCCGTGAGAGGAAACTACTGTGACTATTTACGTCATTTTGGTCTTAAACGAAAGATTTTAATCTATATGTGTGCCAATTTTGGTTTCTGTAACTAGGATATATATTAATTTGAGATAATTTACATTTTAAAATTGCTTTCTGCGCATGCTCATTGATGTGTTTAAATCTGGCTTTAGATACTCACTATGCACAAGGCGGCATATACACATTAATTTGTTTCTGCGCATGCTCAGTGACATGTTTAAATCTGTATTTAGATATTTACTAAGCACGAGGCCGCATAAACACGACAGTGTGTTTATTACGATGAATCTTTCTTGCTCTCTCTCTGACATTTTTATTTTAAATTATGTTTGTGAGATACGGAATTAAAACTGACAGGAAATTGCTTATTTCGCTTTGTTGAGTAACCCTATATTCTGTCGTGTAAGAGTATTTCTCTATTCTTAATGTTATGATTTTCGACATTTAGCGACGATGTGTTGAGTATAATTTGTGTAGCAGGACGTTGATTTCCTATCCAGCTACAATGTTTTGATGGGTACCAACTAGTTAACTAGTATGTTTTATAATACAAAGTCTCTCCCCTTATAGACAGATTATTTATCGTCAATTAGGATGTTGAAAAATTGACAGTATTGTCAGCTTTATTAAATAAATAATTATATTATCGTTGAATATCGGATTGTTTTAAATTAAGATATCTTCATAGGTTCGGGGCCCTTGTTAAAAAAATATAGTTTTGATTAAATACATATTTTTATTACATATTTTGATTAAATACGTATTTTTAATTTAAATCTAAAATACAATTATGAAATCAAATATAAGTTTTGGTAAAAATTTCGTAATATTTTAAAATATAGAGAAGGTTTTGTATGTTTTTAGTACAATTGAGTGCTTAAGGCAGACCTTACACTTTACTGTGATTTCAATTAACAGTGTTACAATATTTCGAAAAATCCCCGAGAGATACCCATAAAGTGACACATATAGCTTAGCTTTTACTTGAAAACATAGATATTAACATGTAAAACACTATTGAAAAATTTCATTGAAATATATAGAAAACTTTACATTATTCTGTTTCTCTTTTACAAAACTAACTGTATAACTAACTGTACCAAAACAGACATTTTGTCGTTAAACATGTAACTGAACATGCACAAAAAGCAATTTTTAAATGCAAATTATCGCTAATTACTAGAAAGCGTTGTTCCAGAAGCAAATTTAAAATACCTATAGATTGAAATCTTTCGTTTAAGGCCAAAATGAAGTAAATTTGTACAATAGTTTTCTCTCACGGACTGCTCAAAGAATTGTTTTAGTAAACTTAATATATATATATATATATGTGTGTGTGTGTGTGTGTGTGTGTCTGTCTGTCTCAGCAATTATACATTTACTGTGTGTTTGTGAGTAATAGTTGCATAGAGTTGTCGGCAGGGATACTGCAGTACTGCAAAATGTCTTTTTCGAGGTGAAACAAGCACACTGCATTAATATATTAAAATAATCATTTTAAGTGTAAACAAAGTTTCTTTACAATTCGGTATAGTAACGAAACGTACACTTACCTCATTTCGAATGCAATACATGCAGGGCAAAACTTTGAAATCTCCGTCGTGGAAATCATGAGCTGGAGAAGATAGCGACAAGATCCAATGTCTTGAAAAGCGACAGGAATAAATGAAGCAGTCCACCTGGGACGTGCCTTTTTATAATTTTTTGGAGTATGATTTATGTCATTTCCCAGAAAAGTGGGAAGATTTGCTGCACTTCCGCTTCCCACCGCTTCTGATTGGCCGAAAAGTGACAAGTTGGACGAAAGTCGCCGATTCTTTGCCACCAGAACTCTGAAGTCAAATTTTGCCTTCCTTTATGCGAGAATATTGGTTCATGTTATTTATGGTTGATTATATTTGTTGTTTAAAGGCTTTGCAGGGCTGTTTTTCTTTTGTCTTTCTATAATGTGTCTTTGTTAATAAATTAAAAAACGCACCGTGTTAATTTCAAAGTTTAGTGCTTCCATCTATTAGCAGAAAAGCGAATTACGACCTTAGAATTGTATTTAAAGAAAGGTTGTCTTCTGATTGGCTGAAAAGTGACAAGTTGGACGAAAGTCTCCAATTTCGCTGCTACCAGAACTTCTTAAACCAATTTTCGACCTCATTTATACTAGAAAATTTTTGGAATTTTTCAGTGTGTTGATTATATCTGATGTTTTAGAGTTCTGCAACATTACAAAGAAGCAGATCAAATATCAATGGTTTATAATCATTTATGAACGATATACACCTGTAATCACAATGATGAGATCTTAATATCAGAATTATTTTGCTTTATATAAAGCAAACTGTACTGAAATTAGAAACATAAATAGTAAAAAAGTAAAACAATATTTAACTACCATATATATATATATATATATATATACCGGATGCGTCATAAATTCGCGCAAAGTTCAAAAATTCTTAATAAAATAAGTAATGCTCGGAAAAATTTTCTACTTGCGGCAATAGGATGAAAGGGACATTGGATTTTTTTTTCCATGTAAGAAAAAATGTTTCCAAAAGTAACCGAAAAAGGTCGCTGTCATATTTTATTTCTATGTAGAATATATATATATATATATATATATATATATATATATATATATATTAACCTATCAAATAAATAAAATAATTTCGCCGTCATCATGCCGGATTCGAATGACTGATGTTACATCAAGACGTTCCTGTTGGAATCTTCCACTGAAGACCGAGTGATAAGTCGCGGTTGTAAGGTTCAGTGGCCTTCACGATCACCAGACATGATACCGGCAGATTTTTGGTTGTGGGGATACTTAAAGTCTCGTTTGTACCGAAGCTACCCAACCACTTTGGTGGAACTGAAAAATGCCATTCGACAGACAGTCGCTGTCATCGATGGCGACATGGTACACAATCATATAATGGGCGTAGTGACGCGCCTCACTTGTCTATTACCTTGTACTGGTGGTAATGTTGAACATCTGTTACTTTAAAATAAATGCACAGTTTCATGTTACTGTGATCAATTTGATTTTCTGTTTGTGTTTGCCATATTTGCATAAAGCATCTCAGTATGACGTGTGACCGCCCTCTTTTGGTTACCTCTGGAAACATTTTTTTTTTTTTACATGGAAAAAAATCCAATGTTCTTCAGATCCTATTGGCGCAAACAGAAAATTTTTCCGAGCATTACTTCTTTTATTACGAATTTTTTAACTTTGCACGAATTTATGACGCACCCGGTATATATATATATATATATATATATATATATATATATATATATATATATATATATATATATATATATATATATATATATATATATATATACACGAATGAGAAAAATACTGAGATTGTAGACTGTGGGATTTTATTTTCTACTTGGATTACAGGTTAAATCGGAATGCAACATAAAAACTAATATTTATATAAAAATTCTCATTTCCTCTCACAGAATATTCCTTTTTCTATTAAAAACTACCTATTTTAAATGCAAAAATATGCGATAACTATATCAGGCATCAATGTAAAGGAATTTATAATAATATTATTTAAATATTTATATTTTTTATTTTTTTTATGTTACAGAAATCAAACTCAAATATTTTGGATTTTGCTAATGCCATCCTCTCCTTTCTCATCCGAAGAACAAATTTATAAGAAGGTTGAGTAAAACTGTTTTATCAACATGAAAATTTTAGAAAATTCGAAAATACTATATAAAGCACATTAAAGTTCTAAACAAAAATTTATTAAAACTTGGTATAATAATTTTCGTACAATGATGATACAACAGAGAGTAAAAACAAAATTGAATTTTTAAATTTACAACCTGCATCCTTGTGTTACGATTGTAGAAAATAATCGAAAGAAAATGTATCAATTTTTCTTTTACTTCTAAAACAGACAAAGTGTAAAAAATTCAGTTTTCAGTTTCATTGCTTTCAAACGGGTAAAAAAAACAGTTATACCCCGAGAAAACCTGTTACTAATTAAACGATTTTATTTACCTTTATTTGAAACTAGATAGTACCCGTCAAAACTTGACAGTAAATAATTGAACAGTTCCAATAAAAAAAAGGTTCATAACCTTGTTAAAATATTAGAAATTTTTGCAGAATATTAGCTGTTTTTCTATCCGATGTTATAATTACAAATGTTGTAAAAATCCGAGTTTATAATTTTAAAAAACGTCTTCTTGGAAAAAAAAGCATGCTTACCGCTGATTTTTCAATCCGACTTGCACAATCTAACTAATATGCTATGTATACAATCTAACTAATATGCTATAAATATGCTATGTATAAATATATTAAGAAAAAATAAAATATATAAACTAAAGAAAATCAGATTAAAAAGTCATACAAATTACTCACGTGCAAAAAATTTTTGCAGTCTATTTAGGCAGCGCTGCAATCGCGTTTCAGAATTTTTTAATTTTCATAAATTTTAATGATGTAAACACGTGCATTCAATAATTGGAACCAGTAGGGAGCGCTGCAATCGCGTTTCAGAATTATTTGTTTTATTTTCATGAATTTTAAAGCTGTATACACGCGCATTAAATAACAATTGACTTAACATACAAATTTTTAAAACAAACGATTTTGGTGTGTTTAATTTCTGTTTATTATTGTATTTTTGCACGTGAGATTAATATAGGCTGATATATTTTTGAAGCGGTCGCTCCGGAAGCGTTACTTGACAGAGGCATACACAGAACACGGCAACTATTAAGGGAATAATAATTCTGGTAGGTTGTTTCGTTACATATGTCTATCTAGATATCTAGATGATAATCTATGATATTGCGTGTTAGAGAATATTTTATTTATTAAATTGGCAAAAAATATTTTAACAGTATTTGGCTATATATTGAAATACAAACATTATTTTACTGTTTGTCTATTCTACAAATCAACACCTCAGTAGCTATCCTTTTTTGAAGCATATCTTTGAACTAAACGAAAAAAAAATCACTTTAAATTCGTAACATGAATTATTAGGATTTGATTAATTCAATTCACCGCAACAGTGAGTTATAGTTATTAGTGAGACAGTATTTGGCTATATATTGAAATACAAACACTAATTTACTGTTTGTCTATTCTACAAATCAACAACTCAGTAGCTATCCATTTTTGAATCATATCTTTCAACTAAACAAAAAACAAATTCACTTTAAATTCATAACACGAATTATTAGGATTTGATTAATTTAATTCACCGCAGCAGTGAGTTATAGTTATTAGTGAGAATGAAGTTGAATTTTCTTTCCAGAATTATTATTATTATTTATTTATTTTTAAATTTTCTGAAAGGATGTTTACACATTCACACTTCGCATCGTTTTAAAAGCAAGCCTATGACATAATCTTCCAGTTTGGGATATTCTTTTTTGCGTACCTTACTTTAGTCCAGGGATGCTGAAACTGCGACCCACCAAGCTTTTTTGTGCGTCCCGAAACATTCATACTCATTATCAGGCAGATGTAATTTTTAACATGTAGCGGTTATGGTCGTATAGTGGTATCGTTAGGACGTCTGCACACGGAGAGACTCAAAGGAAACTGAACTGGTTAGCGACTGAAATTGCTTATCGGTTGCAAACTCTTTAGTGATGCTGTTCCGCACACGGGCCGACTCAAAAGTGATTCAAATCAATAGTTTGCGACCTGTCATGGAAGGAAGAACATCATTATTCCGGGCATTATTTTTAGTTAAATTATTATCAGAAATTAATTTATTTAAAAAAATCATCACAATAGATCGTCTTTGATCAATCGTTTAAAAATGGACTGTATATATGGGCGCACATATTCCATACAACAAAAAACGTTAGAATTTCATTTCATCGCTAGGCAGAAGTCACGTGACTCGTGTACGTCACTTGGCAGCTTGCCAAAAGAACGGCTGTAACATATATTGTGTAATAACACGCACAACGCAAGAGAAACTGGCGACTGAAGTTGCTAGCGACTAGACACGTTGAGTTGCCTGCGACTGATTACAAACGCGTTGCTGACGGGTTTGTAACCAGTTGCACCGTGTGCGTGGCTCCATTCAATTACATAGGTTACGACTCATTACGGACTGGTTTGTGATTGGAGTCGGTTATCAGTTTCTTTTGAGTTGCTCCGTGTGCGGACGGCCTTAATGTTGTGACCTGAAGAACTTAGGCAAATCTGGTTTAATTCAATAAACTCCTAGGCTCCCTCCGCTTTCGCGTACAAGGTTTAAAATCTCGTTAAAATCGCGGAAATGGGGTTTAAATCATAGATTAATTTATTGACATATAAAACATTAGAATGAATTTCTACAATATATAAGGCAATTCCCTTCAGACACAATCATGGGTAATTTAATACTAACTATGTTATTTACTTAAGGCTCTTAATCATTTGTATTCAACTTATTTAATTATTACAACATCACTACGTATCTCTATTAATCATATTACATTGGTTCAACTTAATCATGATACACTGGCTCAACTAAGCATAAAACATTGTCTCCACTAAATTATAATACTCTGACTGAACTTAAGAATAATACACTGGCTCAACTTAATCGCAATATACTGGCTCACCCGCGCTCTGCGTGTTATGACCGGCACACAATCGTGGGAAAAAGGGACAATACCTATGCTGATGAACCGACGGTGATTACTGATGACATCGGAGATCGATAATTCAACACTTTGACGGAATTAAAATATTTTAAACAGATGACGGCATCAGTAGTGGGCCTTAGTCGGCATTCAGCGGGACATCAATAGTTCAAAAGGTTGACGGAGTTCATTATGGGCATCTATCACTCATCCGTTAACGCGCATCAGGTGGCTCGACAACATTCAGTCCATTAATTCGATGTCTCTCATATTAATTCGGCAGGCGTCTATCATCCTCGCTTTCGCATCACTCATCATTTCGTGGGCGACAATAGTCTCTACTTCTTACTAATATAGGGTGCAGAATCATCTTGAATCAAATTCTTAAATATCATAACAGATCATATCGTTTATTTCATTAGTCATCATCTTATCTTAGGCTCCTTACAGGGGTATGGATCATTCATATCAATAAGTACATTTAGGTGCATCTCGTATGCGCGCTTGCCAGTTGACTGACTAGTATCTTTCTCTCAACTCAAGTGAATATCTTACTAATAGCAACACTTACTCTCCTCTTCAACTCTCTCTTACTCATTTTTAGCGGGCAAACTTTTGCGCTCCCAGCAGCTGCTGGCTCTTCAACACAAATGTGAAAATGCAGTCCTCTTTTCGGACTCACAGGCAGCCATTCAATCAATTAGCTCTGTTGAACTCCCCCTGACGCCTGGGATTTCTCGATGTCAAGGGCTTTTGGGAGTTTGAGTTTGAGGGGAAAACGTGTCGTTCTCCAATGGGTGCCTGTCCATTGTGGCGTCTGGGGTAATGAACAAGCAGATTCCCTTGCAAAAAAGGGTGCGAATATACTACAACATCCAAATACATCAACTTCCTTTTGGAAAATAAAACTGTTCCTGAAAAATCTATGTAAAACTAACTCATTGAGGGATCTTCGGACTCGCACGACCATAAAAAGTTGGGGGAGGGTAAGCCTTTCTTCAATTCCCGACAAACCCAGACGTGATGCAGTTGCGGCCTTCCGTTTATCTACGGGCCATGATTGTCTCTCTGCTCACCTACATCGTATAGGCCTTTCCACCACGCCTTTTTGTCCACTTTGTGATACCTGGAGAAGAGTTGGGCAGGGACCACTTGCTTCGATGTGGTGCCCTCCGCGGACACACTGTGTTCTCGAGGTATTGGAAAGCAAGAGAACTTTTAAGGCAATGACTTCGGTCTTATACCCTGTTTTCAGTTTCGCTATCTCATGTACATGTTTATATCTTTGTACTGTCATTTTATCTGTTTATATGTATTGGTATTTTGCCTTGCCATTGGAAATTTAAAAAAAAACTTTTGCTCTCTATTATTTGTATCGACTGGCTTCTCTCTAACAGAGTCTTCCTAACTACTTTCCTTCTCTCTCAGTCATCTTTCATTCGTCTTCTCAACATCATATCTAAATTCATAATTTTCTAAAACGTCACCTCTTCCAATCTCTCATTGGTTATACTTTTTATCACTTCATTTCTATCACTGGCCTGTGGTTTCCTTACATATCTATTCCAAGCAGGCCTCGGCGGCTGCGTCAACTTCAGTAATTTCCTGACCCTTTTTCACGCGCTTCCCCTTCAACCGTCGCTCCGTGCTATTCCTACTTTTATAGACATCTAAATTCTTCCTCTCCTCTCCTCTCCTCGTTCTGAACTTTCTATCTTTTCATTTATATCTCCTTCACCTGCTCTCCGCTGCATTCTTCCTTTTTATCCCTCAATGTCTGCTTTTACTGCCCCTTATTAAGTATCTGTTCCATGCCACTTCTATGCCCTGTTACCATGTCTTTCCAATTAACTTGCATTTTGCATCTACTAGCAGCTGCGCGACCAACATGGTCGCTTTTAGTTGTATATTTTCTTCTGCAAAACAATTCAACTGACAGAAACATATATAAGGAATGTTACCATTATCTGTCATCATAAATATACGTCTTAAGTGCTAGTGGGACCTCAGCCAAAAAATTTATAATCATTACAAAATTCTCTATATGGCTGATTCTAAACCATCGTGATTAAAAAAAGTGAATTTCCATTACTTCAGAACAGAGTTAAAGATAAGACTGAGAAACCCAAAATCAAGGATTTCAAAAATTACATCCCCTCTCTGTATGTACTATTTTTTCAAAATTAAGATATCTACACTTCATCAAATAAGAAATTGTTAGAGAATTTTTTTTCACTTAAAAAAAGGAGTAAACATTCACCAAGTACTAAAATATAGTGTGGGTTACATCACCCTCTGTATGTACTATTGTTCAGAATTCAGATATCTACACTTAATTACATCAAATAAAAAGTTGTTGGGAAAATTACTTCCTTTATAAAATGGAGTAAAAATTCAGCAAGTACTAAAAAAATTGTAGAAAATTAACTATGATATTCCTAAAACTTCTTGATATACACAGTTGAGTATTTCAGAAGTAGGAGATACTACAGTGACAGAATCAAAAGAACGGACTCTAGACTCTAAACTTACATACACACTGTCCATGACTAAACACTGGATTTGATAGGCATAAACATATTTTGTCAAAAGTTTGTCGTCTTACATCCATTTAGAAAAACCGATGGAACAAATGAATAAATTAAAATTATTCACGAGTAAAATACAATTAAATTGTACCAAATTACGTGCTATCGTCGAGCCACTACACACACGCGGTTGGCCGCTAATGTTTACATCTCGTAGTTACAGCCGTTGCCATTCGGACTGTAGAAATATCGTCGACTTTTGTACCGCATACCTACGCGTTTTGTATATATAGACTAGAAGGTAACCCGTCATTTTGACGTCATAATACTAACAATGACGTCATAATGGAAAAGTATATGAAAGTTTAAAAATATCCCGAATTATCTAACAATATTGCATTTAATCCACACCTTGTAAAAGCAAACCGTTTCATTATTTTTTATTTAGTTAGTTTTTCACGCGATTGGAGTAGTAGACTGCCATCCAACCCGTCATTTTGAAGTCATAATACTAATAATGACGTCATAATGGAAAAAGTATATGAAAGTTAAAAAATATCCCGAATTATCTAACAATATTGCATTTAATCCCCACCTTGTAAAAGCAAACGCTTTTATTATTTTTTATTTATTTAATTTTTCATGCGATTGGAATAGTAGACTGCCATCCAGTATTTTACATCTCACTACGCGATATGAATACTTGAGCTACTTGATTCATTCACATTCAAGTTTGTTTATTTTCAGAATTCATCGCAAAAGTAAACAGATTTTTAAAAACTTAAATATACAGATAAAAGCATCCAATTTTTATTTAGTTCTGAATGTTTTATAGAAAAATAGGCTGAACAAACGTGATTTGATGGAGAAAATATTATTTTTTAGGTAAGAAAAAATTCTGATCCACATCTGAAATTGAAATTAGGCCTAACCGGCCTTTGTTTACTGAGGGCTTCAATTGAAAGATGAGTACAGCCCGGAAGTGTTATACAGAGACAACGGTTATTATATATATATAATTCTTCAGTTTCCTTCTTCTGCTTATACAATGTATACAATGTCGCGAAACCCCGTGACAAAACATAATTTTGGAAATTATGGCCTGAAAAATACAAAATTGTACAAAAATGGGCCACCTGCTGCTCAACGTATCTTTGTGGCTCATCCGATTACAAAATGAATTGTGCGAAGAATGTACATAGAAATCGGCTTCCTGATTCCTACCTTGCTGATGTATTGAGAGTCATATGTAGCAAGAATAAACCTGATTTGTGTAAAATTGTCAAAAATGTGTCTCAACATACCAAAATAACACACACTTTTAAAATAAAAGTTTGAATACATTTAGGTTATGAGTTTTTATTTATTTTTTACGTTATTATATTACAAGGTATACTGTACTATGTTGCGGTCCAAGTAAAGTAGCAAATATATGCTTGCAAACTGAGAGAAAAAAAAGTTGAGTATGGCTGCTTTAGTCCGTAGTGCCAAATTATCAGATTATTTCTTTAAATAAAATTCTTTAATCGGGAATACTGTATAATTCCGTTTTCATCCAACAGATGGCAGCAATGGAATTTGAAATTAATATAACGTCTTTCTTCTTTAATAATGAAAGCACGATAAGAAAGACAATAAAAACACCAACGACTCGAAAATACATATCATTATTTTAACGAAATTTCATTTATTTTGTACTAGTTCATTTCATGTGCAGTATACATAAAGACACATTAAAATGCATTGTTTCTATCGCAAATTTAAATCCGGAATCAAAATCATAAATATAGATTAATGAGCTATACACTAGATTATTTCAACGAATGAATTGGAATTTCCATAAAGATGGATTATATTTAAATATTTCATTAGAATTATTGAACAATGAAAAAAACTTGTTTCTTTAAAGAAGGCCCTTTATCAATTACATTTACCACCCTCCCCCCCTCCCGGAAAAATCTAGTTACTATATGCAATACGGTGAAAAAGCGTTCGAATTCTTAATATGAAGTTGTCAAAAGTCGATTACTTTGTAACGTTGTGGTACATTTAAATTTACAGTTACATAAGTACCGTATTTTTCGGACCATACGACACAACCTTTTACATAAAAAAAACGACTTAAAATTGGTGTGAACCCTATTGTCCGAATGTTAAATTAAAATAAAATGAATATTATATATATATATATATATATATATATATATATATATATATATATATATATATATATATGCGTGTGTGTGTGTATAGGTATGTATATTACATACATTTTACATATATTATTTTTTATATTTATTATATATACATTTTATCTTTATTAAGTATGAAATTGAAAATATCTTTATACGGATAGCAAATCTTAAAATATGATTTCCACAAAATCCTCTCATAGATTTGATGTGCGTCTTATCGTCCGGTGCGTCTCATGGTCCAAACAATATGGTAGTTAAATATTGTTTTACTTTATTACTATTTATGTTTCTAATTTCAGTACAGTTTGCTTATATTATGCAAAATAATTCTGATATTGAGATCTGATCATTGTGATTACAGATGTATATCGTGAATAAATGATTATAAACCATTTAAATTAAATCTGCTTCTTTGTAACGTTGCAGAACTCTAAAGCATCAGATGTAATCAACACTGAATAAAATCCAAAAATTTTCTCGTATAAATGAGGACGAAAATTATTTTAAGAAGTTCGGGTGGCAGCGAACTCGGTGACTTTCGTCCAACTCGTCACTTTTCAGCCAATCAGAAGACAATCTTTCTTCAAACACAATTCTAATTCAGTTTTCTGCTAATAGATGGAAGCACTGAACTTTGAAATTAACACGGCGTGTTAATTTACTTTAACTTTCCTTTTAATTTATTAACGAAGACACAGTATAGAAAGATAAAAAAAAATATAGCAGCTCTGCAAAGCCTTTAAACAACAAATATAATCAACCATAATTAAAATCAACCAATATTCTCGCATGAATGAAGGCGAAATTTGACTTCAGAGTTTGGTGGCAAAGAATATCCGGCTTTTGCCCAACTCGTCACTTTTCGGCCAATCAGAAGAGGTGAGAAGGCAAAACTTCCCATGTGGCAGAGAATCGGCGACTTTCGTCCAACTTGTCACTTTTCGGCCAATCAGAAGCTGTGGGAAGCGGAAGTGAGACAAATCTCCCCACTTTTCTGGGAAATGACATAAACAATACTCCAAAAAATTATAAAAAGGCTCGTATCAGGTGGACTGCTTCATTTATTCCTGAAGCTTTTCAAGACATTGGATCTAGTCGCTATCTTCTCCAGCTCATGATTTCCACGACGGAGATTTCAAAGTTTTGCCCTGCATGTATTGCACTCGAAATGAGGTAAGTGTACGTTTCCTTACTATAACGAATTGTAAAGTAACTCTGTCTACATTTAAAATGATTTAATATATGAATGCAGTGTGCTTGTTTGACCTAGAAAAAGACATTTTGCAGTGCTGCAGTATTCCTGCCAAAAACTCGATGTAGATATTTCTCATATAGAGTAAAAGTACAACTGCTGATATATATATATATATATATATATATATATATATATATATATATATATATACATATATATATATATATATATATATAAGTTGCAAATGCTTAAAGAGAATTAAAATAAGCAAATTAATAAGAGTAATCATTATTTACTGCGCAGAGCTGCTCGTAAAAAAATTACTATATAAGCAATTAAATATAGTAATAAAGGAGTTAGAATGATAAAGCATGACTGCACAGAATGCAAGTACCGGTATTACAGCAATAGTGCAACAGAACATGAAGGACTTGTAGTTAATGACCGGGGGGAGTTGTGACCCCCCTGTCCGGTTAAAACATGTTTTCAAGCCATGGCAACACTCCTGGAGGTCACTACAATTCCAGAAACCTCACGGGAGTTAAAAACATACATAAAAATAAAAATTAGAAATGAACATACATAAAAGTAAAAATTCGAAATTTCTAATTTTTACTTTTATGTATGTTTTTAACTCCCGTGAGGTTTTTGGAATTGTAGTGACCTCCGGGAGTGTTGGAATGGCTTGAAAACATGTTTTAACCGGAGAGGGGGGTCACAACTCCCCCCGGTCATTAACTACAAGGCCAGGATATTTAAAATTTGGCCCCAGGGGACGGGGAGGGGGGCTTAACGTGTTTTTCACGTATTCCTTCATATCTCAAACAAAGAAACAGATATCCATAAGATTCTTGCTTTAAAATGTAAGGAACACGAATACATTAAAACCAATTTCAGGATTTTCAAAATTCGGCCCCATTGGGGGGGGGAGGGGGCAAAACGTATTTTTTTACATATTACCTCATATCTCAAAGAAAGAAACAGATATCCATAAGATTCTTGCTTTAAAATGTAAGGAATATGAATACCTAAAAACCAATTTAAGGATTTTTCAAAATTCGGCCCCCAAGGGGGTTAGGGGGGCTAAACGTGTTTTTATGTGTTTTTTACATATTCCGTCATATCTCAAAGAAGGAAACAGATATCCATAAGATTCTTGATTTAAAATGTAAGAAACACGATTAAATGTAACAAACACGATCAATGTCACGATTTTTCGACATTCGCTTTAGATTTTGAAAAAATTGCTAGAAACAATCCAATAATTTATATTTCCTATATATCACCATTTTGAACACCAAATTGGTGGTAGGAGAAAAGAGAGAGATCAACCTCAATTAAATGAAGTGTGGAAAGATGTGTGTGAATTGTATATATTTCGGTTGTTAGTACGTATACATCTAGAGCTGCATGGGTGAACCCTTAATAAAGCTTACTTGTATGATATGTATATTTGTATTTTATGGCAATCTATACCCCTCTCCACTGGTCATCATCCCATCAGCATATTATAATAACCTCCCCCCCCCCATGCTAATGTCAGCATTAAAATGTTTCTTTCAATTTTGATAACCCACTGGATCCCGGCCCTTCGAGGAGTTTGAGGGCTTCCCCGTAAACCCTTGTGAAAATCGCCGGTTTCATAAACAAAGAATTACCTGACGCTGCCCAGGATAATAAAAATGAATGGAGTTAACCTGAGCTCTAGATGTATACGTACTAACAACCGAAATATATACAATTCACACACACCTTTCCACACTTCATTTAATTGAGGTTGATCTCTCTCTTTTCTCCTACCACCAATTTGGTGTTCAAAATGGTGATATATAGGAAATATAAATTATTGGATTGTTTCTAGCAATTTTTTCAAAATCTAAAGCGAATGTCGAAAAATCGTGACATTGATCGTGTTTGTTACATTTAATCGTGTTTCTTACATTTTAAATCAAGAATCTTATGGATATCTGTTTCCTTCTTTGAGATATGACGGAATATGTAAAAAACACATAAAAACACGTTTAGCCCCCCTAACCCCCTTGGGGGCCGAATTTTGAAAAATCCTTAAATTGGTTTTTAGGTATTCATATTCCTTACATTTTAAAGCAAGAATCTTATGGATATCTGTTTCTTTCTTTGAGATATGAGGTAATATGTAAAAAATACGTTTTGCCCCCTCCCCCCCCCAATGGGGCCGAATTTTGAAAATCCTGAAATTGGTTTTAATGTATTCGTGTTCCTTACATTTTAAAGCAAGAATCTTATGGATATATGTTTCTTTGTTTGAGATATGAAGGAATACGTGAAAAACACGTTAAGCCCCCCTCCCCGTCCCCTGGGGCCAAATTTTAAAAATCCTGAAATTGGATTTAAGGTATTCGTGTTCCTTACATTTTAAAGCAAGAATCTTATGGACATCAATTTCCTTCTTTGAGATACGAAAGAATATGTAAAAAACACGTTTTGCCCAGCTCCCCCCCTTGGGGGACGATTTTTGAAAAATCGCTTCTTAAATGACGCCTTCAGCACAAATGTAATAAGCTCTTAAAATTTGATATCTGTATCTCCAATAGTTTTTGCTGGGTGTTGATTCCTTTATATATATAGATAAAACACGTAAGAACACGTTTAGCCCCCCCTCTCCCCCTAGGGAGACGAATTTTGAAAAATCCTGAAATTGCTTTTTAGGTATTCATGTTTCTTACATTTTAAAGCAAGAATCTTATGGATATCGATTTTCTTCTTTGAGATATAAAGGAATCTGTAAAAAACACGTTTTGACCCCGTCCTCCCCTTGGGGGGCGAATTTTGAAAAATCGCTTCTTAAATGACGCCTTCAGCACAAAAGTAATAAGCTCCTAAAATTTGATATCTGTATCTCCAATAGTTTTTGCTGGGCGTTGATACGTGTATGTATATATATATATATATATATATATATATATATATATATATATATATATATATATAAGTCAGGACTTTTTCATTTATAGATACTAGCTGAAGTACCCGGCGTTGCCCGGAATTTTAAGAAGGTTTGTTAACCAAAATTAATTTAAAAACTTAACACAGTATAAATTACATAGCCAAAAAAAAAGCATATGAAATGTTATACATATCTCAGTATTTTGGTAGATGCAGTCTTTCATCATTGTACCACTAAAAGCTGTAAAGTAAAAATGTCAAATTGTGGAATGTTTGTTAACCAAAATCAATTTAAAAACTTAACACAGTATAAATTACATAGCCAAAAAAAAGCATGTGAAATGTTATACATATCTCAGTATTTTGGTAGATGCAGTCTTTCATCATTGTACCACTAAAAGCTGTAAAGTAAAAATGTCAAATTGTGGAATGTTTGTTAACCAATATCAATTTAAAAAATTAACACAGTATAAATTACATAGCCAAAAAAAAAGCATGTGAAATGTTATACATATCTCAGTATTTTGGTAGATGCAGTCTTTCATCATTGTACCACTAAAAGCTGTAAAGTAAAAATGTCAAATTGTGGAATGTTTGTTAACCAAAATCAATTTAAAATCTAAACAATTTATCAAGATTTAACCTTCTATCTTTGGAGCAAAAGAAGCTGATAAGTAAAACATAAAATATACATACATTTATAATAAACCACTAAAAGCTGAAAAGGAAAAATGTCAAATTGTCTTTTGGAAAGTAAAAATGTCAATTTGTCGAATGTTTGTTAACCAAAATCAATTTAAAAACTAAACACAGTATAAATAACATGTGAAAAAATAAGCATGTGAAATGTTATACACCCAAATAATACAAAAAAAAACCAATATACAAATATATAAATTTATAATTAACTCCTCAGAATTCATCTAGATTTAAACTTTCATCTTTCGAGCAAAAGAAGCTGAAAAGTAAAACATAAAATATATACATTTATAATAAACCACTAAAAGCTGAAAAGGAAAAAATGTCAAATTGTCTCTTGGAAAGTTAAGAGTTTTAAAAAGTAAAGCTGAAAATTAAAAATATCATTTTGTCGAATGTTTGTTAAACAAAATTGATTAAAAAAGTAAACACAGCATAAATAACATTTTAAAAAAAAACATGTGAAATGTTATACACATCTCAGAATTTTAGTAGATTCAGCCTTTCATTTTTCAAGTTTAAATTAAAAATGTCAAATTGTCTAATGTTTGTTAACAAAAATTAATTTAAAAACTAAACACAGTATAAATAACATAGATTTAATAACAGTATAAATATAATAAAATATATACATTTATAATAAATCACTAAAAGCTTAAAAGTAAAAATGTCTAATGTCCATATAAATACCTCCATAAATGCAGGATTCTATAGCCAAAAAAATATATAAAGTATTAAAGTATTGGTTAAAGGCACTGACTGATGAAAAAATTAACAGAAATCTGCAATTTGGGCTACACGCACCATAAATGCAAGATTCTGTAGCAATAATAGAAACATCCTGTCCTTATTAAACTCCATATAAATCTGTGTTAAATTAAACTGATCCAAATATTATCTCAAGTATCTTCATAAACTATGTTTCTCATTTCTTGATTCGGGGTTCAATATGAATGTTTGTTAACCAAAGTAAACTTAAAAACTAAACACAGTATAAATAACATAAGAAAAAAACATGCGAAATGTTATACACATCTCAGAATTTAGATAGATTCAGAATTCATCACTAAAAGCTGAAAAGTAAAAATGTCAAATTATCTTTTGCCTTGTGAACTCTGCATGAAAAATTAAACAAAGTATAAATAACATAGTATAAAAAAGGGATGGGAAATGTCATACACATCAATACTAAAAAACAACGAATAAATTTTAGTTCTAATTTGACTCTTAGTGTGCTTCACTCTTGAAAATAGTTGTTCACAGATGTACGTGCTTCCAAACGTTGATGACCAGAATAACGCTTGACTATGCAGTGAAGGATATTTATATCTGGGCAGGTATGATTTATGAGTACAACAAAGAGACTCGATTGAATTTCTCTTTAAGTTAGATGTCAGATTGCAACTCTATGCATTCCATTTGACAATTTGCTAGTATTATATCTATATCGACTGCAAATAGAGTAGAAAACATGCAAAAAAAATTGTTTATTTTTCCCAAAGTCCTGAAATCAATTTTAAATTCTTGTACTAAATCGGAAAGTAGGGCTGCGTATTTTGTAACATTTTTAGAATTGTGCTTGGTCAGCGTCTCGAAACGCAAAAAATTTTTAACATTTAATTTGGCTTGCCATAATTTCAACTTCATGGATTTTGCACTGAAGTAAAATCCATGAAGTGACGGGTGTTTGAGTCATTTAAATGGGCATTCAGATCTATCAAAATCTGCAAGCCAGTTATCATATAGTTCAGGCACAGATTACTTTTCAATGTCATAAACAATTTGATATCATCAAGTAGGCTATAAAACCTTTTTAATATTTTCTCCTCTGAGCTACCTTATTTCTTAAAAGTATTGCCATATTCAGCATCCAAGCTTTTAAGAAATTCCTGAAACTGGCTGTGAATCAATCCCCAAGCCTTCATAAAATTCACCATTTTGAAGATGATTTGCATAACATGGTCCATTTTTTTTCCTTTTCCGCATTACTTTTTATATCAAGACAGGCTATTAATTTTTTTTTCGCTTTGAGCTGTCTCTCACTAACACTCTGGGCCTCACTAACACTTGCTTTGGGCCGCATGCGACCCGCGGGCTGGACACCCCTGTATTAAAATATAGGTAAAAGACCCTGACAAGCGTAAAAATTAATGAAAATCTGCTATTAGGGCTCCACACACCATAAATGCACGATTCTGTAGCAATAAACATCTCCATAATTAATATCTGCATAATAAATGTCTCCATAAATGCAAGATTTTGTAGCAAAAATATTAAAGTATAGCTAGAAGGCATTGACAAAAAAAAAAATTAATAGAAATCTGCAATTAAGCGTTCCACGCACCATAAATGCAAGATTCTTTAGAAAAGGAAAAAATTAAAGTATAGGTAGAAGCCACTGACAAATGTAAAAATTAATAGAAATCTGCAATTAGGGCTCCACGCACCATAAATGCAAGATCAGTTGTTTTCAAACAACTAATATAACCAAACATGTTATTTTTCACACATTCATTAATATAATCCTTATGTTCAAAGGGTCAAAATATAGAGATGAAGCTAAACGTAAGGGCAACGTATGGTTAAACATATATAAATATGGTGAGCAAAGTTTTTCAGTTTGTTTATTCTATTCTCCGCTTTTTTTGAGGTGAAGATGCATTAATTTTAAATGTATTCAACTTGAATTTAAGGAAATGAAAAGTGAAACTAATAATATAAAAAATTAGACTATATTTAGTTACATTAAAATGAAATATGTTAATCATTTGACAATATTAAACCAGTTAGGTATATTATAATGTAAAAAAATAGTTATTACATATTAAATATTACTTCCAGGAGGGTGGATATTGTTCCGAGTTCAATACATTTACTGCAAAAAGCTATAGTACCAATAATGCATAACGAAATCTATAAGTTGGTCACATTTTTAAAGAATTGGAACCATGAGGAGAATCTAACTTAAAAGGATTCGAATGTAAACATATTAATATTTTGAAAAATATATTTCCTTTGAAGCATTCAGCTTTTAACATATTTTTTTTAACAAAAAGGACTAAAATAATACAATAAATATATTTCTATTTTACGGGGCAAAACATATATCTATCTATATAAATAAAGCAAAGTGTCTATGCATGTATGTAACGTATACAAATCTACATTTCTTGACGAATCTGGTTGAAACTTGGTATACTTATGTTTTGAAGCCTTAAGATAATTAATTCTAAGATAAGTTTGGAAGCTTTAAAATAATTCTAAATAAATACAGTTTTTAAATAATATTTCATCTCCAGACGGTGGAATCAATCATTCATAAGAAATGCGCATGCGCACCCACTATATGTTAATTCTAGATGTCCAAGGTAAGTGAACGCATGGATTTGTTATTTCGTAGTTGGAGTTATTTAAAGTTAATTTTCTAATATTACTCCTTTAGTTTTCTTTTTTTTCATTAATCCTTTTCTACTGGGTTAATTCCCAATATACGGATTACTGTTGAAACTCTGGAATATTTCTGTGATAGTCACATACTGTTTTCACTTTTGTTTGATTTTGTATTGCTAAGGAAATTGTGTTATAATTGGATATTTTTGAAGGGCAGTGAAATATAATTATGTTATATTTACTTTTCTATTTTACATTTAGTTAATTTTCTAATTTTTCATAAATTAATAGTTATTATTCCATTAAATATTATTTCAATGGGATAGTAAAGTGGAATTTGAACTATCTGTCATATTTTGCTTAATTTAGTTACTTTATTTGAATATTCTTTCTTTTTATGCTTCTGTCTACAACTCTTTGAAATATTTCTGTGATATAATTGTAGTTTTTTTTATTTTGGGCTGTTTTTATAAGGAAAGGAATGACGAATTGGGGAAAATATTCATATTACAACATAAAATTACGTGTATTATTTTTGCATTTTAAAATTTTCTCTTAGATTGTAGGCCATTTTGAAGATAACTGTCATATGTATCATATGTGAGAAGAAAATTAAAATCTTAGCATTAGGATTTTGTGGAGAGTGATAGGCGTTTTAGCTAAATTTCAGATTAATATTCTACAGAGTCAATTTTTCAAAAAAAAAAATTTAAGATTTTTTTGGTCTTTTATGGTAAAATAGCACTATTTATTTGAATATTCTTTCTTTTTATGCTTCTGTCTACAACTCTTTGCAATATTTCTGTGATATAATTGTAGTTTTTCTATTTTGGGCTGTTTTTATAAGGAAAGGAATGACGAATTGGGGAAAATTTTCATATTAGAACATAAAATTGCGTGTATTATTTTTGCATTTTAAAATTTTCTCTTAAGATTGTAGGTCATTTTGAATATAACTGTCATATGTATCATGTGTGAGAAGGAAATTAAAATAGTAGCATTAAGATTTTTATGCAGTTATAGGCATTTTAGCTAAATTTCAATAAAAATTACTTCAAATTGACCAATTTATAGAAAAAGTATGCTATTTACAGGTAAGTTTTTGGTTCCTTTTTTTAATTTTTAAGTTCTATTTTACCATAAAACACAAAAAAAACCCTTTAAATAATCATTTTTAAAAACAAACAAATGGAATAGCTAAACACGAACATAGTTAACCGTAAATAAATCGCAAAACTGTGCTTAAGTTTAGACTGATTCTTTTTAGTTAAGTCATACTAATTTTTATGCTTTTAAAAGTACATCGTGAATTATAAAATTAAGAACAATATAAAATGCAGTGTACTAAACATTCTGAAGTACAAACACAATATGTAAAATACCTAATAACCAAATTTCAGAAAGTAAATAATCGTAAGTTAGCAACAATATTCAATGCGTTTATTTACCTTGTAACATCTAGGTACGCATGCGCAGTTTTTATTAATGATTGATTCCAACGCCTTGAGATGAAATATTATTTAAAAACTGTATTTATATATAAGCATTTTAAAGCTTCCAAACTTATATTAGAATTATCTCCAGGCTTCAAAACATAAGTATACGAAGTTTCAATCAGATTCGTCAAGAAATGTAGATTTGTATACGTTACATACATACATAGAGACACACTGCTTTATTTATATACTAGCTGAAGTACCCGGCGTTGCCCGGAATTTTAAGAAGGTTTGTTAACCAAAATCAATTTAAAAACTTAACACAGTATAAATTATATATATATATATTTTAAATTATATATATATATATATATATATATATATATATATATATATATATATATATATTATATATATATATATATATATATATATATATATATATATATAAGTTTACTAAAACAATTCTTTGAGCAGTCCGTGAGAGAAAACTATTGAACAAATTTACTTCATTTTGGCCATAAACGAAAGATTTCAATCTATAGCTATGTCAAATTTGCATGTGGAACAACGCTTTCTAGTAATTAGCGATAATTTACATTTAAAAATTGCTTTTTGTGCATGCTCGGTTACATGTTTAACGACAAAATGTCTGTTTTGGTACAGTTAGTTATACAGTTAGTTTTGTAAAAGAGAAACAGAATAATTTAAAGTTTTCTATATATTTCAATGAAATTTTTCAATAGTGTTTTACATGTTAATAACTATGTTTTCAAGTAAAAGCTAAGCTATATGTGTCACTTTATGGGTATATTTCGGTGATTTTTCGAAATATTGTAACACTTTTAATTCAAATCACAGTAAAGTGTCACAGTAGTGTATAGTATAAAGGAATTTGAATTATATTCAGATGAATGGAGTGTAAGGTGTCCGCCTTAAGCACTCAATTGTACTAAAAACATACAAAACCTTCTCTATATTTTAAAATGTTACGAAATTTTTACCAAAACTTATATTTGATTTCAAAATTGTATTTTACATTTAAATTAAAAATATATGTATTTAATCAAAACTATATTTTTCTTAACAAGGGCCCAGAACCTATGAAGATACCTTAATTAAAAACAATCCGATATTCAACGATAATATAATTATTTATTTAATAAAGCTGACACAGTCAATTTTTCATCGTCCTGATTGACGATAAATATTCTGTCTATAAGGGGAGAGACTTTGTAATATAAAACACACTAGTTTGCTGGTTGGTACCCGTCAAAACATTGTAGCAGGATAGTAAATCAATGTCCTGCTACACAAATTATATTCAACACATCGTTGCTAAATGTCGAAAATCATAACATTAAGAATAGAGAAATACTCTTTAAAATATTACTATTGGACCCAATAAAGAGAAATAGGGTTACTCAACAGCGCGATTTCTATCATCACTTTTTCCATCAATATTTCACCACATTTTGTCCCTCAAAAACATAATAATTAACTTTGCTCGCACTTACTACCACTGTATTAAGTGAACTTGCTTCATTTGGCACATTTCTATATCTGTATTACATCATGATATCTATTTGTCAACTCTTTTGAAGGGTTTCACGGGCATCTTTAACATGAAACTAGACAGACAAAACCTTTTGTTAGATGACAGAGTTTCTAAAAAAAATTGCATTCAACCCGCCATTACTGGTAAGAGCCAGATTGCAAATATTCACTCCTCTAGCATACTTACCCATCTGCCTTGGACGCAAAGCCTGCCCCTTTTGTTGACTTCTCAACAAGGTTTCACTGCATAGGACCATAGGAAATGGGTCTCAACTTCAATTCCTGGGCCACACCCTCAATTGCAGACTTTCAGGTAATAAGCAGAGGGGAACCAATGAAACAGAGTATAGGAAAGGAGTGAAATGATTGGGCCGCAGCTAATCCGTGAGTTCATAGTATAAGAAAAAGTGAGTAAGCATCTTGCAGGGCAGTAGAAAAGAGGGTCTACAAACAATGCAAAGATGAATAAAATTAAAAGAGAAAGTTTAAGGATAGAAATACATTTTTATTTGTTATTATAAAATTTTTTGTTGTTTTTTACCTTGGCAAGCCAAGTATTATTTTTTATTTTTTCTAATAAGGACGAAGGACAAAACATTTAAGAAAGTGACAGGATGGCTCTAGGCCGTTTCCTGTTAGAGGCTTCACTGCTGGAGGGAAAAGAATAAAAATGCGAAAATTATCTAATTTTTTTTCTGGTGACTAAAAATATGCAATCCTCCAGCAAACGACAGAAAGAACCATAGTCTGTCACGAACTACGTTGCAAATTTTAGAGCACTGCACCAAATAAAAATTTAATGAACTTCTGCGTTTGTAATTATTTTTTTCATCAAACTTATCGGTTATTATTTGCTCAGAAGCCCGTAACAAAGATGAAGCTGAGGTCCTAGGTTGCAGTGAAAGCTTGACGTGGATATACTTGATGACGTTGCTATTGAAAGGAGGATAAAACTAAAATATAATATAAATTCATGTCAATTCCATTTTGCACTGATCCCAAAATAACCTAATGCTTACGCTTACTTAAAGACTATCTTGTTTTAACAAATCGAGACTTTCAATCTAGCGAAACAGGAACTAAACCAAAAACTCCCTCTAGTCCGGGTCTCTGTAGCGAAAGGGGGCTAAACTTCTATCCAGCTTGTGTCGTCGAACACGAAACTGTTCCTAATGAGCTTAATCCTTTTGCATCTTATCTTTCATGTCCGAAGAAGCTGTACCAAATTCCAAGAGTAAAAGGTACATCACTGTTACATCATTTTCTTTTAACATGGCACCGCTTTGTATTCTCAGTTTAGTCTCATATCAGATTTTAATTAAGGTGTGTCTGCATATGACATACCTGTGACATCGTATGCTGTTAATTGTTAATATTTGTCCAAAAGTGTGCATTTTATAAATCCTCAACAACAAATAACAGATATTTTTTTATTTTCTGTAGGTGCATGGGAATCCAGTTTTCTGCCAAAGACTTCGACGTCTTTCGTCCTCAACATCCATGCCCCAAACTGGATAATGATTTAACAATATGCACTACCATACCACCCTCTTCAGGTTTTGACAATGTTGATAAGCAAAGGGGAGTTTATGGATATTTTTTGCTCATTACTGACCATTGCGCAAAATTTCTTTAACGGAAATCTCCGTTCCCTTTTTTTGATATATAAAATCCCCCCTAATTATTGAATGCAGGTATACTGGCTTGATATTACCGCAATAATTAAGAAAATTTATACCCTGAAATTTTTCTTTTAATCCATCTTTAATTACAATTTTTAATCTTCTTTTTTTGCACTACCTTTGTCAGTCACTGACTTTCGGCACTTTTTCTGCCATTTTCTACGTGTTTAAAAAAATCTTTCGCAATTGCATTAATTAAATAAATCTGTACCCTAAATTTCTTCCTTTAATCTATCTTTATTCCTCTTTTTTTTAGCAATTTTCTTCGAACTACCTTGTCTGTCACTAACTTTCGTCTCTTTTTCTGCAATCCTCACTGCATTTCAACAAAAATCTTTATGAAGAGTATATCGATACGCAGACTCTCTTTATGGATCTTCTATACAAGTGCAATTCTACATAATTTTCTCTTTATGTCTACATGATTTATCAACAGCTTTTTCAAGCAGATTACGTTTCAAATTAATTGCAACAGAGCATTGTTCTTGTATCTGCTTCTAGATAGTGATGTTTACTTTCTTCCTTTAAAGATATCACTCAAAAATGGACAGTTAAACGCTAAAATGCTACATTAAATACTTAATACTATTCTCTGATTAACACAAATCTCAATGTTATTGGATCAGGGCAAATAATTGCATCTACTAGTACATACTGTAGCTTTATTCTAAGCTATCAGTGGAATTACACAATAAGGCAAAGTAAGAAGCGATCTGAGGTATCAAACAAATATTTGAATGTAATTATCTAGGTAACACATAATGTAAAGTAATTATTGTATCCCTGAATAGCTCTCGTATCAACATCTACAATACACACCAAGCATTATATTGCATTATTGCTCTTACAAAAGCATAGTGGTATTACCGTAGATGTATTATCATAGAGGTATCTGTCTAGGTAACACAAGTAGTACAATAATTGAATCCCCGGATATGTGTTGTAAAGACATATTCACACTAAGCAATGTATGTCTCTATTGCCCTTTCAAAAGCATAATGCTATTTTCATAGAGGAATGTAACTAGGTAGCACGTCATACAATAATTTAATCATTGCTTAGCTGTGCTGCTGTTGTTTTTTCTAATGTCCTTGGGGTTAGCTCTGTAGACGACTCCAATTCGGTGTTCATGAGGAGTATATTTCACACAAATCATAGCATTTCCCCACTGGCATAATATTATAACAGAGTGTAATAGCAATTTTACTTATTGTGATTTATGAAAACACGAATGCAGTTTTCAAAGTAATACCAAATTTTAAATCCTTGTTAATTGGGTAAATTTGAACGATTTTGGTACCGACTCTGATAATATTCTGCATTCATTAAATGGAATTTTGAAAGTTATTGTGGAGGTTACACATACTTTACATTCATAGAGTCAGCGCGCAGTTTTTGTACCGAAAACTGCGTAATATAGTTTCCTCCAAAAACTTTTTCGATATTCTTAAACTGGAAAATGATAAAGAAAAACTTTAATATTAATAATTTGAATATTATACCGAAAGTAACACATATCTCGCAATTCTTTTATCAGTGCCATTTTACTTATAGTTAGTGATATTCACTTCTTACTACTTAATGATATTATTAGGTATGAAAAGAAGACTAAAAACTGATGAAACACATGAAACTTTCAGAACTATTGTCTGGATAACACATTGACGATGAGGCCAGAGCTAGCCTAGTGGTAGCTCATCGGCTTTCGCTGCTGAAGGTGCTCGGATCGAATCCCAACAAATGCCATTAAAAACCTCCGTGTCTAGGCCGGATATGGGCACGTAAAATACATAGACCGAAAAGTCCCATGAGATCAGATACTGTGAGAGGGTACAATCTCCCCAGATGCCCCCCTTGCGGGTACTCGGTCAAATTTGAGGTGGCACCTGCCTAAATCAGACTCCAAACCTTATGGTTCCATTATAAACCGGAACCACACCCCCAGGTCCACTTGCCTATATGGACATAGTCTCGAATATATTCCAGCCAGGGGGCATTAGAAACGCAACATTATATCTTATAATCATTGAATTTAATCAGGTTTATTGCACTTTCTTTTTTATAATTTTATTTTCTATCCCATTATGCCTTGTTGAAATTATTACGCAGAAAAAAAGGCGAAATTTTTCCTTAATAAATTAAACCTCTATCGTGGTTCTTTAAATTCCTCATATCTGCATTCAATGTTAATTCCCAGATATAAATTTTATCATGTATATTACAATGGTTGCATATGTGTATAGTTTCTGTATCTACTTAAAAATACATTCCCTTTTCATTCTATCAATCACAATATTATAGGAGAACAGAGAACTGGAAAAACTATTTTGATACATAAATTTTCACGGGGATATTTTATGTCACCCATATCTTATAATTGTTTCATCATTGTAAAAAATATTTGCCAAATTTAAAAATACATAATTTTTCATAAATGTCGATAAAATATTTTAACATATTTTCAGTCACTTAATCTTCCTTCATACAGGAAAGGAAAATTTATTTTAATTTACCAAAAGGCACGAAATTGCGGTTGGCAAAAAATATCCATTTGACCCTTTATAGATACTGATCGTCTTCTGAAGAAAGTGCATTTTCACAAGACACCCTTTATAGACTACTGGCCATCGCAAGAATTCAAAGTTCAAGTTCTACACGATGTCTACGAATGCTTTAGCCATTGAGATCTGAATGAAGATTCGCAGCAAGGAAGTCTCTTCGACGTGGGCTACGGTGATTTAGTCTTCCATCTCAGCTCAAACACGCCTGAATATTACGTGATCAGGTATAGGAAGGTTCCTGCTAAAGTTCGGTTCATCGCTGCATTGTAAACTATAGAGTAACAACGGTTAGAATACGTAAGTGATTTCTTCAGTCTCCATTGGTTCTTCTTCATATATCTGCTTAATATACAGTGACATGCATTAATGGTTTTGCGGTCACATAACTTGGTGATCACCGGATATCTATCAATGCCTGTCAGGTCAACGTTTCTCAACCTGCAACTGTATTCCAGTTGCGAATCTCTGTGAATCTGCAACACTTGCATTCTCAGGATGGGCAGCAAGTCTCTTCCATCCGGACTACAGTGATTTAGTCTTGCATCTCAGCTCAAACACACTTGAATATTACGTGATCTGGTATAGGAAAGTTCCTGCTAAAGTCCGGTTCATCACTCTACTGTAAACTATAGAGTAACCACGGTTGCAATACGTAACTGATTTCCTCAGTCTGCATTGGTTCGTCTTCATATAACTGCATAATATTTAGCGACATGCATTTATAGTTTTGCGGTCACATCACTTGGTGATCACTGGATATTCATCAATACTTGTGTATATTTTTTCATTAAATTAGAATTAGATTAAGATTCGAACCGAATTTATTTTAACAATTTAATTTATTGATTTCGAATTCAAAAGAATAGAAAAGTAATCACTGACACTTCTCCCAGATTCCCTCGGACAGCCATCCTAAATAAAGTGTAAAGCCAACACAATGAAAATAACCTTTTGCTAATTTTGATTTAATATAAATTAGAATCACAAGATTGTTATGCAGGGATAATTAACATCGAAAATATGATCAGGATATTAACATCGAATTACAAATATGAATCAACGAATAGATTCGAATGTCAGGTTAAGAATGAAAAACATTGTTCGAATTGCATATATTCCTACTCTTCCATGCCAGGGTTACCGATCCTGGCAACCCTAGAAAACGTCTCTCTAGCAGCGCCTCTCTGCGGCCTCAGATCACGTGGCTGCAACGTCTTATTCACCAACCTGTCAGATCAACGTTCCTCAACCTGCAACTCCATTCCAGTTCCGAATCTCCGAGCATTTGCAACACCTACATCCTCAGGACGTGCCGCAAGTCTTTTCTACTGGGACTACAGTGATTTAGTCCTCCATCTCAGCAGGAACAAACCTGAATGTGACGTGATCAGGTGAAATGCTCATGTTTCGGCTGAAGTCCGGTATATCGCTCCGTTGTAAAAAAGGGAGGGACACACAAATACAATACGCATACTGTTTCTTGTGGTAAGACGGTGTGTGCATTGAATCTCCCTCATACATCTGATTAGGGCTGCAGTGTACTATCCCTATTGGATTCGCTCAACTCAGAGTGAACCCGTGTAGGAAATGTGTCCAAGGATTGCCAGCTTGGTTTGAAATATTTTTTTAATTGTAATCCGTAATAGAGAAAGAAATGTTATACCTTGGGAAATTTTTCGTTTTAAAACAAGAAATGCAAATAATACTTTTAAATTAAAATTATTCGGGGGGGAATCTGGCCTAGTGTGTTTAACCGCTCAAATATTCTTTTGGTGGACAAAATTTACGAAATGAATCCTGTTGCAAAGTGCAGAAAAGTACAGGCTATCTGAAAATACCATTTTTATCGTATTATCGGTATTTATGTAGCTGTCATTAGTAGACACATTTTCTCCACAGATTAACATTGAGGTGAGCGAATCCAATAGAGATACTTCAAAACAGCTTCAAAATCAGACGACATTCTTTTATGTTTGTGAAGTCGCATCGGTTCTGGACGAGTTCTCATAAGAATGTTACTCTGAGATACCGAGATTCTGTGAATGTCTGCAAATTTCACCTCGCTCGCCTAACCTACAATCTCTAGATTGGTCGTCCTTTTTGGCACGGGTTGAAACATGTAGAAGCCATCGCGTAAATATGTATATATTTAACGAATATTTATCAGTACCTGTCATGTCAATATTCCTCACGCTTGCATCTCCATTCCAGTGCCGAATCTCTGTGATTTTAGTGAATTTTAAAGAATTTGGCGATCTTTGTATTTCTGACTTGCTGATGGTGAGAAATCACTCCAATGCTCTTCGGCCTGATGATGATGTATTAATTAGTTCGAAGCAATTGTCGCCATCCTTTATACTTCATTGTAAATATAAAGAATCATTTTTACTCCCACTTGACAGTCTGCTGTCGTAGAGTGTGTCGTGTTGTAAAACTTTGTAAGCTAACGTCTGTTCAATTATCTATTAAAATCAAAACCCCATATCATTGTTCATGTGATATGTCATAAAAACACATTCTCTGGACATTTAGGTATTTCTCTCATACTGTCTGAATAATGATTGTTTAAATTCATTAATGTATGTCGTAAAAATATGTTGTGTTAAAATAAACTATTACATTTATAGTGATGATAAATTTTATATTTGCACTTGATGAAATTTTGAAGCATTCATGTACATAAGACACAGAATTTAAGATTGTATAGTTAAACTAGATTCTCTAGTCAAATATTTAACATGCTGAAAAATCCAGTTGTTTTGGGGGGCATATCTCTATATTATTCACATTTGAACTAACTGAAAGGTGAACAAATAAACATAACTTCTTACATTGGCCAAATTATTATCTTTAATTTGTTCGAAACAATTGTTACAGTGCATTTTATATCACTGTGGATATCAAGAAATCTTTTTACTCCCGCGTGACATTTTGCTATTCTAGATTGATTGGGGTGTTATATATTATAGGCTAACGACTTGCTCGAATCTCAATTAAAATCAAAACCTCAAATCTTTCTTCATATGTTTTGTCATACCACACATCCTCTACCACGATTCTGGATGTTAAGATATATTTCTCATACTGTCTGAATAATAATTGTTTTTAGCATACATGAAGTAAAAATAATTTGCTTAAAAAAAACTCTGAAATTTACAATTAAGATAAATTTTAAATTTGTGTTCCATAATATTTTAACACATCCATGTACATAAAATTTAGAATTTTAGACTGTTGAATTTAATTCTATATTCATATATATTTTACATGCTGAAAATTCCAGTGAAGTTTTTTAAAATTGCTCAATTGTATATCATTTCACATTTCAACTCATTAAAACATGAACATATATACACATCTTCTTTATATGGTCAAATCCAATAATACTATTCAGTGTGAATAGTGATACTACAACATAATATTTCCCGGCCTGCTAATGAACTGGAATAATTAGTTACAACCTAGTAACGCTATTTATTGTTATTGTGGGCTAAACGAAGCTGTGTGCATCTTTTTTGCAATATCTTTTGCATCTTTTTGGAAATCTAGTGGCAATAATGCAGTGCATTATTGCCACTGGAAAAAACGCATTCCAATTAAGTTTAATCATGTATAATATCATATATAAAGATAACCTTTGAATATACAAGTTCATAAATGATAAGTTATATTAATTCTCAAAACTATTTCTGTATTTGATGATATGATTTATGGGTTCAATCGATAAATCTCAATATATGACAATTTCTGTCTTATTATTTTACCTAATATATTAATATATCATTGTTGGTATATCATAGTTTTAATATATCATATAATAATATAATCGTTTCGTCCATTAGAAATAACTTGACATATATAAATATGCATATTATCATATGCAGGTGACAAAAATTCAGAAACTGTAAATTATAGGATGTAAGCTTTTGTTGCTGTTTTCGCTTTTTAAAATCTAGGGCAGTATATATATATATATATATATATATATATATATATATATATATATATATATATATATATATATGTATATATATATACATGTATATATGTAATGAATTAAACAATGTAATGGTTGTAGCCGGGCACATAACATGACCGTTGAAATCATCAGTTTTGTAGTCGTAGCTAAGGCAAATGGAAACTGTGGCGGGGCGAAGCAACGGCCGGGATCTTCAAACATTTTGTATCCATAACGTGAAATCGAAGTCGCGAGTGGCGAGGTAGATGGAGAGGGCAATACAACACCTCGGAACACATCAGGAAAAAGGCAGTTGGTTCATACAAAGTCTTTATTTTCCGAAACTGTTTCGTAGAACATCAACTAAATTTACTCGAACACATCGCGCGACGCTTGCCGGGACGGGGACGCGGCCCCGCCCGTACAAATTTGCCAGGAGCGAAAACTACATGTTTTCTGTCCGTGAGCAGACACCCAAAAAACTGCTCTCCGAGTTCTACTGGAACTTATATAAACTTTTTGAACGTCTTGCCATGTGATCACAAGTCTGTAGCCATTGGCTGAAACTATGACTCTGATGTCAGAGGTGAAGTATTATTATTACGTAAAGATGCGCTAGAAATTATATTTTTTGAGGGGACGCTGCCCATGCTTTGTTCTTGGAATCAGAAGCGAAAATAGCTCAATCACGACAACGCCCAAGGCAATTTAGAATTTGAATTGAATATAGGGCTTTTTATGTTATAGAATATCCCCCCGTCCGAGAAGAGGCTGACCAACAATGCCTGCATTGGAGGACAGACTCACCCGGCCATGTGAGGAAAATGGGCGTCTACCACAAATTTGGAAAAGTTTGAAAAGGAACATATGTTTTAAGTTAATTTAGTATGATGATCTCATGACAAGACATTGCACATTTCAATATTGAATACACAAAAATACACTAATGATTTACTAATTTATGAACACAATAAAAGCAAAAAAAATTATAGTAATTAATGATCAACTATAGAAAATTGTAAATTATGTAAATTTCTTCTTATATTGTTGCTTTGAAAAAAACATTAAATTTAAAAATGTATTTATCATCAACTGAAAACAATGTTGAACAGGGCGTTAAATAAATAAAGTAAATAAATGAGAGTAAATAATTGAGAGTAAATAAATAAAGCTAGAATAAATATGAACAGAATAAATAAAGAATATTGAAAAGAGATTTTTTTTATAATAAGTAATATTGAATTAAAGGAGATAATGGGTATTAAGAAAAAAAATGATGAGATAAATAAAGATATGAAAACTAGATAATGAATAAGAATTGATATACTGAGAACTCGTACAAGATTGAGTTATTTGATTAACAAAATATATGTTCTGTAATTTTTATATACAATTTATATATCAGAAATGTGATTTTATTAAAACTTGTGATTTTTATTGAAAGTGTGATTTTTATTATAAACTGTGATTTTTATTATATAACTGAAGAACTATTTTTCTTGATATGTAAACAAGCCAAAATAATGTTATGTTTTATGTAGTCTACGTTGGTGAAGCAGAAATAAGACACAGCAACACAAAGACTGATTTTTTAATTGGTGTATTTTCCTCAACATACTAATGACTGTGAAAGGACTAAAAATGTTGCACAGATAATTCATTACAAGACAAATAAAAAAAAAATTTTTTTGGACTCACTCCATAGTAGTGAACGTTAAGGAAGAATTTTTTAATTTTTCAACTTGTTATCAAAGTCAACTTCAGTTACTTAATTTTTGTTTGGTTTAATATTTTTATTACTATGTTTTGTTATTTTGTATTATTCAACTCGAGATGATGGTAGATATTGTATTAAATGTATGTTTCCAGTGAAAATTTTTGGTAGTTTACAAATTTTGGTTATGTTAATTGATTTTTTTTCTGAGATTGTGTTGTGTGGGGACTGCAGCCCTACGCATCATAGTTTCAACTAGAAATTGCGTAGAAGTTTCAAAGTTAATATTATGTGTATTTCTTTTTAGTGATTTTTATATATATTTTTCAGTAAATTTGATAATGTTGTTATGTCAGCTCATCACGTGATCTTTAAAAATTTTTTTTGCAATTTAACTTTAATTGAAATTTATTCGTTAACTTATTCCAAATTTTTTAACGCCCATTTTTCTCACTCATATGAGTCTGCCCTCCAATTCAGGCATTGTAGGTCAGCCTCTTCTCGGACGGGGGGGGATATTCTAACATTTTAAAAACTAGTAATTTCTTAATTCAACACTCTTAACATTTAAAAAATGTTAATTCCTCACTTTACTATTCCAAATTACAAACCCTTTTTTAATCCCTTAAAACATTTAATTCCCTTTGGGCATTCGCGTTAAATTCCATTATTACAGCCTTAGGCAAAATCATTCAAGATGGCTGTCTTTTTTAACTAAAGAGACGCTGCGTGGCGTCGGTGTAGGTTTAAATCAGTTCTGCACATCAACAACAACTTTAAACCAATCAACTATTAAGACACACCCTTTAATCACGTGATGGACTGAAGTCTATATAAGACTTGTTACCCGGAAGTAGGACGGATTCCTGTTTTTTCACTTGCTGCACCCATACCGACGGATCGGTCGGTGATCTCAATAAAAATGTTGCCGTAACAAACTCGTAGTTGTCATCTTTGGTCATGGAGTAAAGTTATTCTCTAATATAACTGCATCTTCTCACCGTAGCATGGGAGACTAGCTTCTGGGCCTGCGTTCTGTCTCCCATGTTACATATATATATATATATATATATATATATATATATATATATATATATATATATATATATATATATATAGATATATATATACAGTGGAATCTCGATCGATCGTTTTCGGATCCATCGTTTTTCCGTATGTGTCGTTCATTTTATACAGTCCCAACGATCATATTGCTTTGTTATGTTTCCGCATCTATCGTTTTCCCGCATTTATCGTTCATTTCAATCGGTCCCTTGAAAAAAGATAGATCGATATTCCACTGTATATATATATATATGTGTGTGTGTATATATGTATGTGTAAATAAATAAATAAATATATATATATATATATATATATATATATATATATATATATATATACAGTTTCTGTCTCATTATTTTACCTAATATTTTCATGATTAATAAGAGATAACGTATCATATCTATATATATGTTACCTTATACATTTATAACAGGGATACAGAAATCGTGAATTATAGGATTTATTTGTTGGTTTAGCGTTTTAAAATAGAGAGAAATATATATGAGAATATTATATATATATATATATATATAGCAATGTTCGACTAAGTTTCAGAACCTACCAAACATCAAGCCATCAAGTAAAAGACTATATACACATCATGCAATGATATGTAAATTATCATATATGAAGCAAAAACACATCTTAAATGACAATATATCACAGTAATATCTTTATATATATATATATATATATATATATATATATATCAAGAAAAAGAAAAGATTCCTAATCATAACAAATAACTGAAGTTTATTGACCAAAAACAGCGACACATCTTAATCACTCGAATCCTGCCTCGCATGTGAGTAGCGCGCAAATCTAGAATTAGGTCAAAGAGAGGTTGACAGAATTGGCGGAGAAAGTTAGTATATGAAAAGGCGAAGGATCTCTCCAAGGCGTCCGAATGATTACCAGGTGAGAAAGAAAGTTCAGAAAGGGCGATTAAAGGTTATTAATAACTAGAAGGTAACCCGTCATTTTGACGTCATAATGGAAAAAGTATATGAAAGTTAAAAAATATCCCGAATTATCTAACAATATTGCATTTAATCCACACCTTGTAAAAGCAAACCATTACATTAATTTTTATTTATTTACTTTTTCATGCGATTGGAATTGTAGACTTCCATCCAGTTTTTTACAGCTCACTACGCGATATGAATACTTGAGCTACTTGATTCATTCACCTTTAAGTTTGTTTACTTTCAGAATTCATCGCAAAAGTAAAAAGATTTTTAAAGACTGTTAAATATACAGCTAAAAGCATCCAATTGTTTTTAGTTCTGAATGTTTTATAGAAAAAAAGCCTGAACAAACGTGATTTGATGGAGAAGATATTAGTTTTAGGTAAGAAAAAATTCTGATCCACATCTGAAATTGAAATTAGGCCTAACCGGTCGTTTGTTTACTGAGGGCTTCAATTGAAAGATGAGTACAGCCCGGAAGTGCTATACAGAGACAACGGCTATTATATATATAATATTATCATTCATATATATATATATATAACCCATCTTTCAGAAAATCCAGATAATTCTTGAAGCTTCTGGCCCCGGGTGGGAAAGCTCCCGCTGTTTCTGGTCCGTTAGTGTGTCAGAGCATCTGGCTGTAATTAACTTAAATTAGAAACTCCGCTAGCGACTTGTTCAACGACACCGTCAATCTTTTATTCATTGGTCGCATATGGGGAGGCTTGTTACATTTAAAATTGGACCCAGCGCCACCGTGTGTGTGTGCCTCTAACACACTGTATAAGCGAACCAACACTGCTCTCTATAAGAACGTCCATCCGGGAGTCCTATCGGATACCTCCTATGGAAACTACCCACTATACCATGTGGGGGACTTGAACATTGCAATCTCTTGATAACTCGACACAAATCCTTTCCCATTAATTGATCAATGTGTGACGAAATGTTCAAGAGGTCATTTTCTCTTGCGGAAAACTTATCCTGTCCTTCGATTTGCAAGGTACTTGGTTTACACGGTTTCTAAATTTTATAAATAAAAAAAATATGGATGTATCATTAGATTATTTGAGTGTTTTTTTTACATTGAACACACTCATTAATTATCTGCAAAGACGTCACAAGTGCATTGCGTCGCGCGGCGTTGCGTTTAGCACTGGAGTCATTAGAGTGGATTTTTTTTTCATTTCCATACTTCCTATACTTCGTTTCTAGTTCAGGTCTACACGAGGTAAGATGTTAATTTTCAAAATACATGTGTAAATAAATAATTTATCATTACATATTACTTAAATTGCTTTGTCTTTACTTCGGCATCAACTCTTTGCATTTTTACACTGTTATTATAAACACTAGAAGGTAGCCCGCCATTTTGACGTCATAATACTAATAATGACGTCATAATAGAAAAAGAATATGAAAATTAAAAAATATCCCGAATTATCTAACGATATTGCATTTAATCCACACATTGTAAAAGCAAACCCTTTCATTATTTTTTATTTATTTAGTATTTTATGCGATTGGAGTAGTAGACTGCCATCCAACCCGTCATTTTGACGTCATAATACTACTAATGACGTCATAATGGAAAAAGTATATGAAAGTTAAAAAATATCCCGAATTATCTAACAATATTGCATTTAATCCACACCTTGTAAAAGCAAACCCTTTCATTATTTTTTATTTATTTAGTTTTTCATGCGATTGGGGTAGTAGACTGCCATCCAGTTTTTTACAGCTCACTAAGCGATATGAATACTTGAGCTACTTGATTCATTCACATTCAAGTTTTTTTTACTTTCAGAATTCATCTCAAAAGTAAACAGATTTTTAAAAACTGTTAAATATACAGCTAAAAGCATCCAATTTTTTTTAGTTCTGAATGTTTTATAGAAAAATAGGCTGAACAAACGTGATTTGATGGAGAAGATATTAGTTTTTAGGTAAGAAAAAATTCTGATCCACATCTGAAATTGAAATTAAGCCTAACCGACATTTTGTTTACTCAGGGCTTCAATTGAAAGATGAGTAGAGCCCGGAAGTGTTATACAGAGACAACGGCTATTATATACATATAATAACTACGGCTTCCACCAATCCCCTTGTATAATATGAATGCTGTGTCTTATTTCACACAGTTTGGATTTACACGATTTGTTATGGAACGCATCTACCATGTAAATAAAGGGATAGGTGCACTTATAACTAATATCAGGTACAGTGTGAGGCAAAAGGGATTCCCACATTTCAAAGGATCATAAAAAACGAACGAAACAATTTACAGGGAAAAAAACTTTATATTTTCGAAAAGAACTATCAGTCTGTAAAGGATATATAGTTGTGGCCGTGATTATAAAAGATCAGCACATAGCAAAAAATAAAAGAATAAAACTGGAATTCACTTACCACACTTTATTTAAGACAAGTTAGGAGAGCATAAAAAAATATTTGCACGTGGTGCATCACAATTTATAGCACGGATGTTATGGTCACTTATACAGCACAATTGTTAGCACGAAGATTATGTGCTAGTGAAAATTATTTGCACGTGGTACATCTCAATTTATAGCACGGATGCTATGGTCACTTATACAGCACAATTGTTAGCACGAAGATTATGTTCTAGTGAAAATTATTTGCACGTGGTACATCACAATTTATAGCACGGATGCTATGGTCACTTATACAGCACAGCACAATTGTTAGCACGAAGATTATGTGCTAGTGAAAATCATTTGCACGTGGTACATCTCAATTTATAGCACGGATGCTATGGTCACTTATACAGCACAATTGTTAGCACGAAGATTATGTGCTAGTGAAAATTATTTGCACGTGGTACATCACAATTTATAGCACGGATGCTATGGTCACTTATACAGCACAATTGTTAGCACGAAGATTATGTTCTAGTGAAAATTATTTGCACGTGGTACATCACAATTTATAGCACGGATGCTATGGTCACTTATACATCACAATGGTCAGCACGAAGATTATGTGCTCTTGGAAAATACAATTCTCAGCAAAAGAACCAAGAGACATCGGTCAATTCCGTATTTCTGTAAATCCTTCGTAGACCAGTTGAGTCTCCCTTGTGCCACTCGCGCAACCACGTGCTTCAGACAATCCTCTCTCAACGAACACAGACGGACACCTTCGCCGAGAACATTCGAGGACTGACTTTTCATAATGTCCTTCAGCCGGAAAAATTTCCACACCTTTCCTGTTGCCAACGTTCTTTTTAAAACTTTGTAGGAAGATCTGGAGAATGTCCGATTGGGCGATCCGGAGTGAAATAAAACCGGTTCCGTCTAGTTTCAAGTACGATGCTTCCGAACCAGTTTTACGCTGATGTTTTCACAACACAGTCCATTTTTATTCACTGGGTTTTTAAAATAACATCACTGAGGTGGCGCCCGTTATCAGCGATTCACTGTGAAAACCGTTCTCTATAGTTTTCCACCACATTGTTGGTCATCGTTGGGGAAATGGCGGAAACTTCCTTGCGAATATAGGACTTACGGAATCGTTACACATTTTCTGGTGTTCTAATGTTCTGAGTACGACGACTTGGTTTCCTTGGCAATGCAGACCCAATCGCTGTCACGTTTGAAATCCATCGCAGGACAGTTTTTCGATCAGGAATGAAATTAGTTGCATCTGTCCTAAAGGCTCTCTGTGTCGCTGTCATAGAATCGAAGTTTTTAAAGAACGCCTCGATAACGAAACCTCGATGTTCACCGGACCAACTCACGGTGTCTGCTAGAAAATCCACCCATACACTTGCCACCTCCCTCATAGCCCTACCCCCCAACCACTCCCTTAACAGTGACCTTCAGAAATGTGGGAGTCTATTGTACCGCAGTCCTGTAGTACAAATGTTACAGAAATAAAACTCAAACGATTCATCTTAATGTAAGCCTCTCCTTTCTTATTTGAAGAAAAAATTTATGAGTTAAAAGAGCAAAACTTGTCTATCAACACAACGTGATAATAAATAGAAAAGCTTAGAATATTTTATGCTATACATTAACATTTGCAACAAAAAATTATTGAAACTTTCATAGAAGTAACTACATTCTTTATACTATGATGATAAAACAAAAAGAGTAAAAGTATTTTTAAATGTACAGCCAACATCCTTAAGTTACGATCTTTTAAATTTATTGAGAAATTGGGTTACAAAGAAAACCCAATTTATCTTTCACGTCTAAAACAGCATGAGTGTAAAAATACAATTTTCAGGTTCCTTGCTTTCAAACAGATAAAAAAAAAGCAATTACACTGCAGGGAAAGCAATAACAAATTAAAAGATTTTCTTAACCTTTCTTTAAAATAATTCTGATACGTATTTTTTGTTATATGAAGAGCTCTGGAGATCTCACTATGATATCTCATGCGACCGAATTTTACATTTCTGAAATTCGCTTAATTTTTTTTTTTAAATAGTAGATCACATACTGAAATACAAACACTATTATTTTTCTGCACAAATCAGCACCTTAGAAGCTCTACATATTTGAAATATATCATTGAACTTTAAAAAAAATCTCTTAAAATTCATAACTTGAATTGTTATGTTTTCCTTGATGTATTATGCTGCATCAGATAGACATTAGCGGCAATGAAGTCGAATATTGTGTTAAGGTTTTCACTTTATTTGTTCTCTGTCTTTCGTGAAAGTGTAACACGCTTACAAATACGTACAGTGATTTCCGCTTATAAGAATCACGTTTGTTATTACTATTTTTGATTCTTATAAGCGGTTGATTCTTATAGCCGAAATTTAAGTTTTTGGACAGGCACACACACACCGATATATACATATATTAGATAATTTACCATAAAATACTCTTTAATTTACGTTAATTATCTTTTATTAAAATTATTTTTTATAATTTTAAAAATACAACTTCATTTCTAGACCAATAAGTAGATACACATGATTATAGTAAGAGAAGAAAGAAATCTAATATTTGTTACAACATACCAGCTTAACAGTTTTAACATTTCAACTACAGGAAGGGAGCAAGAAAAAGTTTTCTATGGTAGTTTGACGTAATGAAGTTTTCAGGAGGCTGTTTCAATACTCTTTCAATACTAATAGTCGCAGACGAACATTCACCTTCTAGCTTACGTTTCACGGTTTGATAACGTGCTGAATCTACTAATGTCACGTTTGCCTAAGTGATAGTGGACACTTCGCCGAAGATTTATGTGTTTCGGGGTCCAGAAAGCCGCAACCAGAATGTGGGAGGTGGGAAAAAAAGGGCCCCTATTTTTGTTTGTTAGTGCAGAAAAGTGAAATCGGACCCGGACGGGTAAAGATGCCCCTGGGTCAAGCTATTAGGACAGTGTTGTGCTAAACTGTTTAAGGGGAAACTATTATGTTATGTCTAACAAAGAAAGGAATGAATTTTAAGAGTATATTCCATCCCATCTTATCAAGTTTTCTTAAAAAAAAAAAAGAACTTCGTGCCTTTTTAGGGTTTAAGTTGCTTTTTTTGAAAAATGAAAGGAAAGCGAGGAGTGTAAACTGATTCTTATAACCGGTGGATTGATTCTTTAAAGCGAAAATTTTAACATGGAAATAATGCATTTGTTTTTGTTTTCGTGATATTGATTCTTATAAACGGTTGATTCTTATAACCACTGATCACTATAACCGGTGGTTACTGTACCTAACTCCGATTTAAAAAAAAAGCCTATAGCAAGATCTTCCATTTTGGAATAGTCTTTTCTTCATAACTCACCTCAGGCCATGCACTCAAAATATAAGATTCTTCCTCTAAATACAATTCTAAGACAGTAAAGAAAAAAGATTCACTTTTCTGCTAATAGATGGCAGCTCTGAAATTTGAAACTTACACGGCGTTTTCCGTCTCGATTTATAAACTAGAACATATGAAAAAAGGCAATAAAAATATGGACTCCGCAGAACTCTTAAACAACAAAGATAAACAGCAATAATGACAATTGGACTAATATTCTGACAGAAAATGAAAGCGAATTTTCACTTAAAACTTCGGATGGTACAGAATCGGCAACTTTCGTCCAAATCGTCACTTTTTGACCAATCAGAAGAGATGACATCAAGAAATGCGCCAAATCTTCCCTTTTTCATGGGATCCGTCATTGTTTCGGGGAAAACTATACTACAGAAAATTGTCAACATTGATTACAATCAACAGATATTCTCGCATAAATGAAGGCGAAATTTGACTTAAGGGTTAACTGGCATCAAAGAATCGGTGACTTTCGTCAAAGTCGTCACTTTTCGACCAATCAGAAGCGGTGGGAATCGGATGTGCACCACACCTTCTTTCTTTATATACATATATGTGCCCGTAAATAAAAGATTCCTCTTATCTTAATTACATTTTTTATCGTTGATCTTTAATTTTTTTTTAATTTTTCACTTGCAAACTTAATTACCTTCAATTTTTTTCTTATTTTCTCAATTTTTCACTTATTGCAATAAATTCCTTTTTTTTTAGCTTCCATTTTAAAATTTTATTTTACCTTAATATTTTTACTTATCTTAACTTTTAATTTCTAACTACTGAGCACACGTACCTTGATAACATTTAACATGCGCACAGGAGATAAAGTCAACATGACCTTGGTACTCCGTTTGTAAAGGCTAAACTGATTTGGATTTGGATTTCGATTTCGAATAAACGATTCGCTTTTTACTAATACATGGCAGCAGTGAAATTCCAAATTGACACGGCGAGTATCCTTTTAATTTGTCAACGAAGCCACATTAAAAAAAAGACCATGAAAGTATCAGCTCCGCAGAACTCTTAAATAATAAATTTTATAAACAATAATTAAAATCAATCAATATTCTCGCTTAAATGAAGACGAAATTTGCTTTAAGAGTTCTGGTCGCAAAAAATTGGCGGTTTTCGTCCAACCTGCCACATTTTGGCAAATCAGAAGCAACAGGGTCAGAAGTGTGGCAAAAATTCCTATTTTGCCTAGAATCCACATCATTTCGGGAAAAGAATACTAAGAAATTTGTGAAAATCTTCGTCAAAGGTAGAATGAAGGCGAAATTTCACCTCAAAATGCTGGTGGTAGAGAATCGGCGACTTTCGTCCAACTCATCACTTTTCGGCCAATCAGAAGCGGTGGGAAACGTAAGTGCAACAAAACTTCAAATTTTTCCTCGAACAGATATCAGTTCGAGGGAAACAATACTAGAGAAAATTTTGAAATACTTCGCCAAATGTGGAATGACAGCGATATATGACCTCAGAATTTTGGTGGCAGAGAATCATCGACTTTCGTCCAACTCGTCACTTTTCAGCCAATCAGAAGCGGTGGGAAGTAAAAACATACTAGAGAACATTTTGAAAAACTTCGTCAATTGTGGAATGAAGGCGAAATTTCACCTCAGAATTTTGGTGGCAGAGAATCAGCGACTTTCGTCCAAGTCGTCACTTTTCAGCCAATCAGAAGCGGTGGAAAGGCAAAAATTCCCATATGGCAAAGATTCATTGACTTTCGTCCAACTCGTCACTTTTCAGTCAATCAGAAGCGGTGCAAAGGCAAAACTTCCCATGTGGCAAAGAATCATTGACTTTCGTCCAACTCGTCACTTTTCAGCCAATCAGAAGCGGTGGGAAGTAAAAACATACTATAGAACATTTTGAAAAACTTCGTCAAAGGTGGAATGAAGGTGAAATTCCACCTCACAATTTTGGTGGCAGAGAATCAGTGACTTTCGTCCAAGTCGTCACTTTTCAGCCAATCAGAAGCGGTGGAAAGGCAAAACTTCCCATGTGGCAAAGAATCATTGACTTTCGTCCAACTCGTCACTTTTCAGCCCATCAGAAGCGGTGGGAAGTAAAAACATACTAGAGAACATTTTGAAAAACTTCGTCAAAGGTGGAATGAAGGTGAAATTCCACCTCAGAATTTTGGTGGCAGAGAATCAGCGACTTTCATCCAAGTCGTCACTTTTCAGCCAATCAGAAGCGGTGTAAAGGCAAAAGTTCCCATGTGGCAAAGAATCATTGACTTTCGTCAAACTCGTCACTTTTCAGCGAATCAGAAGCGGTGGGAAGCGAAAGTGCGGCATATCTTCCTATTTTTCTGGGAACTGACATAAACGATACTCTAGAAAATTATAAAAAGGGAAGTCCCGAGTAGACTGCTTCATTTACTTCTTCGCTTTTTAAGCCGTTGTATAGTCTCGCTATCGTCTCTCCAGCTCATGATGTCCATGACGAAGATTTCAAAGTTTTGCCGGCCGCGTATTGCAATCGAAAAGAGGTAAGCGGATGTTTCATTGTTATGACATATTTCAACGTTTCTCTGTTTGCATATAGAAGGGTAATTTATATATGAAGATGTAATTTATATATGAAGGGTTTTCTTTATATGAAGATAGTATGCTTGTTTGACTGAAAGTCTTTTTGCAGCACCTCGCAGCTAATACCGCAAATTTCCTTAGGGGGACACCACACCTTTGACTTGCAAAAAATGTTAGAAAATTTACTAAATTTTCACAATTCTTAACAAACTAACCAATGAAGTAAATTGAATGAATATTTCTGGACTGTTAGATGAAACAAAACTTGTTGCAACAAAAATATCAGATTGGTGTAAATTATTTAAATTCATTAGGAAAATAAATTGAGTATCATGTCTGTGCTCAGATGGCAACATATTATAAGAAATTTTCTTTAAAAAATTGACTTTTTCACATTTCGAATTCTCGTTCGCCGATATTTTCTATTTGCTATTACTACTGTAAGTAATAGCCAAAACTACAGTTCTGAAAAACTAGTACCACGTTCGCTCATGTAAAACAAATTACTGATTTTTTATGACAGCTTGAATCTTAGAATTGCTGTCGTGTAAATTTCTTATCACATTTTGCAATTTGAGCACAGATGTGTGTTTCCTATTTTCAGAACTCGAACTTGTCACTCCGCGCATGATAACTGATGTTAATTTTAATTTGTTAACTTGAAACTATATTTAACTTTAAAGAAAACATTTAGCTAAACATTTGGAACTAAAATATTTTAATTTCCTTCGCTTTTAATATTTATAATTAACAATTACTTTTTAGAAAAATAAATTACAAAATTTTCTCATAAAACATTTTGTAAAAGTGTTATTACCATAGATAATTCTATGTTTTTAGTTCCTCTTATGTAGAAGGTTACCATTAACGTCTGTAGAAAATTTCAAGCATTTGTCTCGAATAGGTTTTGATATATCACGCACGCAAAGTCAAAACATCATATTTTGAGATAAATGCATAAAAAGTTAAAATTGTGTATAAAAAATAACAGTTTGGATGTTCAAAATTAATTTAATATTTTATGATGTAATTGTCGTACCATAAAAGAGTGGTACAAAATAGTTTACAATAAATCCAGGTTTTAATAAATATCAAAATCAAAAAGTCGATTGTTTGACCATTTTAAAGGTGTATTGGTCCCTTAAATATCAGTAACAAATGAGGCGGTGAAAGGCAAAGTGGTGCAAGTTACATTTTCAACTTTTTTCATTTAAGGGCAAAAAATGTAATCTCCATATTCAATTTATAGTGGAATTGCAAATAGTTATTATTTGCAATATTATAATAATTACTAGGAATTATAATTTTCTCAATTTATGGTGGAATTTTTTGCAGTTTTTGATATAAAACTCTTTTGACTTACACCACTTGACTTACTGACTTACACCACTTTGCCTTACACGGCCTCAAATATGAATGAAATACATAAATGCAAATAAATGAGATTAATAACTGAGCCCTAGTTTCCCTAACTCTGTAGTCTAGGGCAGTGGTGCACAATTTTTTCTTTTACAGCGACCCGTTTGGGGGGGGGGGGAGTTTGTTGTTTCCGGCTGATTTTATTTTGGTAATAGCATTTATCTATTAGAAAAATGTTAACAATGAATAGAAACATGAAATAAGAAAATTTTGACAAACTATCTTAAAAATCAGTTATGTATTTACTTTCCATAGCAATAAAAAAAAGTCTTGTTTACCTTCTGCATTTGTATTTGGCAAATCACCTGGGACTAAATATTCACATTTAAATATTAATAGGTATTTGTATTTATGTAAAAACTAGCAAAAATTAAAATTAAAAAAGAGCATGGTTTCGAATTATAAGCTTCTAAGTAAAACATAGAAAGTCATTTACTTCATGTATATCAGTCCTGTGACTGTCTGACAGATAACGCACAGACCAAACCTCTGGACCTAAAAGGCTGAAATTTTGGCGATTCTTCTTATAGTGTAGGGGTGCAGTAAAAAAGATTTTTGAAATTTTTTTTTTAGATTTTTTAAAATTAAATTTTTAAGCTTTTTTGTAACTTTTTTTTAAAGTTTGCATTCAAAGTAATAATCAGAGGGTTATAAAATTTATATCACGTGAAAGATCATAAAAATTACTTTAAAATGAAAGCCTTTTCGAATCTTTAACTTCATTTTTGGGGAATTTTTAAAGATAAATTTTTAGAATTTAATTTATTAAATATGATCACGATATTTCTTTTCTTTTTGTGATATTTCAAATTAATTTTGCATCACATGCATAACAAAGAAATAAATTGACAAAAAAAAATATTGAAATACGGTAAAAGATAAAATTTAAGTACTAGACTAATTGAGATGGAAGTTTTCTAAGAATTTCATTCAAATTAGTGTGTTTTATGGATATTAAATTAAACCTATATATAAAAATACAATTTCCCCTCCAAGTATGCTTCGCCATGACGATAAAAATTCTCAAGGACAAACTTTAAAATACGCTAGCGTACATGTAAGAGATAATGTTTCTCCCACGGTCAGTTTTACGTTGCTTGCTCACGCGTAAGTTCGCGGACGAACCTGGTAATATTAGTTCCACCCTATGAAGAAACAAAAAAATTGGTTATGAGGAAATCCTCTAAAAAGCAATTTCATTATTTTTTCATTGTAATTATCCTAAAATGTACTCCGTAGCGAAACACGGGTATTCAGCTAGTTTATTTATATGGAACTAAGGAAAGTTATAGACAAATTTAACAAATTAATTTAATTTATTTATAGAAAGAAGGGTGATCCTGGACCTCAGATAATTAAAAACTAAACTCATGGCGCAACAGTCCGTGTGGACCATGATTGATGGTGCCCATCTCCGCTTTCTTGACCGTGGGCTTAGGGTTCCGAACAGCATATGTCTGTGTCAGGTGTTCAACCTGTCGCGGAACCCCCAGAGTTAGTTCCCAAGCATGCTTGGTCCTCATTTATCGACCCACTCAAGGGATAAAAGCTGAGTCTACCTTGTTCAGATGCAGGGTCGAACCCTGGACGCGTGGTAGGGCAGTTTGGAGCTATTAAACCACTAAGACACCGGGCGTCAACTCGGATAATATTACCTCAATATTTGACGAAATATTTGAGAAAGTTACTCTCATATCATTGTTGTTTGGTATTTGTAGCTACCCATTTTGACAAGCCAAGTCTCCCGCATATAAATAACAGCGAATGGAAGCAATGTAGCCTTATTAGACCGTTTGGCACCTTATTGACACCACCACATATTTTTAAAATATAAAAATATATAAATAAAAATATTAAAAACATATACTTATAGAAAGTTTAAAGCATGTTTTTTAAATAAATAAATTCAGTATGATATAAATTTACTTCAGACTTTCCTCGACCCACAGTTTGCACTCCACTGGTCCAAGGTACAATGGCGATGCAAGAACGCATCATTTCAAAAAAACGCAATCCACAAAGATCCTTCTTTTTGTTTATATTAACAACACAAAAATTTCACATTTTTTTTACTATTTATGTGATTCTATATTACAAACGTAGTCTCGCTTTTTAATGAAACCTTTTCACCCAGCTTGTGCTATATCTCTCTATTCTAAAAAAAAAGATCCCGCTGCCGCTGTCAAAAGCTTGTCACGCTATCTCCTCCGAAACCGCGGGGTGTGTGGGCTCGAGAGCGATACCAATGTATGCAAGAAAAATGGGGGGGACCAAAGTAAGACATGTCTCATCTTCGTCGGACTTTAAGTTTTTTTTAATTTTGTTTTGTGGGGAAAATATTGACTTTTTCATCTTCAGATTACGATAACTCGCCAAAAAATGATCGTAGAATTTAGATCTTTTTACAATCTAAGACTACAGACATTGCTCTTTCAAACCAGACCTCATTTGTTTAAAAATATTTTAATACAGACTAATCTTTTCATCAAAAAATGAAACACAGTTTTTCAAGAAATATCGTCCCCTATGTGGATGTAATATCGATGCTCCTCGAGTTTTTATCTTACAAAGAAAATATTTACATCATCTGGAAGC
>OU015499.1:75464526-75557026 GCA_907164885.2 Dolomedes plantarius
AAAAATAGACATTCAAAATGAAAACAATAAAAAAAGCATTTCTGATGTTCCCTGTTTCCCTTAACTTAGTTTGCAGTAACGTATATAAAACAACGGACTCCCTATTAAAGAGATACGACGAGGTTTAATACACTAAACTGTATTTATTACAACACCAATTAGACTACTTAAATATCGTACTCATTTGCGAGCAGGCAACGGGGAATTTATCATGAGTATTAATTCCGGTAGCTGTATTACGGAAACCCTGCCAGAATTCATTCACGTCATTGCTTGTACAATTCTGCACACTAACCTTTTTGGCTTCACTTTAATTCCAAACACCTTCGGTAAGCTTGATAATGTCCAGCGGCTATACGGTAAAACGATCTTCACTCTAATTTTTTTTCGTTCCTTCCTCGCCTCACTCCGGTCTCGCCTCGTGGCGTTCTCCCTCTGACTGTCGTGTGTGTACGCTACCCACGGGGATTCTCATCTAGTAGAGAAGCGCTGCTCATTTGCATTCGAGCTCTTTCTTCTTCAAACGGCAATTTACTTAAATACTTACTTTCATATATACTTTCATATACAATTTACTTTCATATATATATATATATATACACTAGCTGAAAAATATTTATAATAAATACGACGATCAATGGATACAATTGATGTAAAATATATATATATATATATTTATAAAAAAATCGTAATGGATATTTTTAAAGACAAATTGATGTAGATGAAAATATTCAAATTAAATCTAATAGGATATACTAAAGAATATAGTACAGTTAATATAATACAGTTAATATAGTACAGTTTGAGGAACATATCTTTTACTGTATTTTAATATTTTTTTTGGATAATGTCCAATTGTCTGCTGCATTAGAAAGGAATTTTTTTTTCTCTATTTCGTTGTTATCACGTGACGATAAATTTATTTAAAGTACCAGAAAAAGAAATCACGTGATCAGCATTTAATAAATTAAATTCTAAAAATTAATCTTTAAAAATTCACCAAAAATCAGAAAATGGAGGTATAGATTTGAAAAAGATCTCATTTTAAAGGAATTTTTAGGATCTTTCTCGTGATATAAATTTTATAACCCTCAATTTATTATTTTAAATGCAAACTTTAAAAAAAGTCACTAAAACAGCTTAAAAATTTAATTTTAAAAAATCTAAGAACAATTTTTCATTAATCTTTCTTAGTGCACCCCTACACCATAAGAAGAATCGCCATGAAAAATTTCAGCCCTTTAGGTTCAGCGGTTTGGTCTGTGTGTTATAAGTTAGTCAGTCAGTTACGAAACTGTTTTAAATATATAGATATTGGCACTGTTAAATAGAGTTATTTTTTCATTTTATTAAATATCCCTTAAGTAAAATTTCTACCTCATTTATGAAAGGTATAATACTTTATTTTTTTGGAGTTCATTCATACTGACATATAAACACGTGATTTGTTCAAAGTCTATCGGGATAAGAATGATGCAGAAGCATTAAAAGAGAAAAAGAAATATTCGGAGGGGCTAATACTCCAGGCTTTTGGAACTCTCTAAACATTTGAGAGAGAGTATACCTGATACCATGTTTGATATACAAAGGCGAAATCGGGCCGTGTTAACGGCTTTGAATTCTAAATTAGAAGATGGAATAATCCGTCGGCAACGTTTTGCATCCACAACGTAAACAAGGAAAATGCCAGTAAACACTCCCTTAAAAAAGAAAGTGAAAGACTTTTAGAGTTAAAAATCACGCTTGCGCATTTCCCTCTAACATCCATATGTTTGAGCTTGCTCAAAGAATGTCTCGCACAACTAACTCACATCACGCTCTGTCACTTCTTGAATTGAACCAAACACATACTCCACCTGCGGTATTTCTTACCAAACGAGGCACCGCTATTACTCTACTCTCGTTATATCAGGTGGTGTGGCTCAAATCTTCACCTAGTTCGATTAATTTTCGTTTTTAAATTACATCTTACATCCCTTACTACTCATGTGAGAGGTGAGGATCTATCGGAGTACTGATAGTAAAAATAAACCGATATTTTTCTCATCAGCGTGCTCCCCATATTCTAATTGTCAATCTCTGTTTTAGAGGTTAACCTCTGAACTCATATACACTGGAATCTCGATCTATCATTTTTCAAGCGGTCGACTGAACTGAACGATAAATGCGGGTAAACGACAGACGCGGGAACATAACAAACCAATATGATCGTCGGGGTTGGGTGAAATAAACGACACATACGGGAAAACGATGATTCGGGAAACGACCGATCGAGTTTCCACTGTATATGCGTTCCGAAAAGTCGTTCACCACCGATTTTTCAAAAGCTCATTTCATGTTAAACACAACATTTCAATTTGGGCAAAGAATGTGTATATCAGTTTGATATAAACGGTGCTTGTTCAAACATGCCTAGAAATATAAACATAGCCCAGAGTAATAATGCCTTTTCCAAATTCCCGCTCTTGAAATGCTTCCTCCGAACTTTTCATTTGTCTTTTACGTGCGTTTGCTTAGAGTTATGTTTCAGGTTATCAGGTTATCAGGTTAGTTTTCAGGTTATCATTGGAGGTAAAATCAAAAGGTTTTCCTTCAAAACTTCAAGCTTATTCAGCACATCATCGGATACGTCGTAAAAAATATGTACACACCGTAGCGCCCTTTTACCTACAATAGACTCAGCGCTGGAAGTGTGAAAGATCAATCTATAAAACGTCTATTATATTTTTTCAATTAAATTTTTACTGATTAATATAGTGGAATTTGATGTCGTATATGTTTCAAATAACGCTTTTAATAAAGATCTTTCATTTTCAGGTGCATGGGTATCCAGTTTTATGTCAAAGAATCTGAACTGTTTTACAGGAAGCTTGAGGTCGCCATCATAAGCGGTGATTTCATGTGCATTCACATTTCAGGTCGAGTTGTAGAAATTATATTAGTTATCTCGTTGTACGTCTCCGATAAAAACACACTGATGGAAAAAGTACAATGATGTAATTTTTGGAAGCATTTCGTTATACAACAAACGGAAATTCAAACACAGATTGAATTCCGAAATTTTTGCCCAAATATATTGCTAACAGGAAAGTTCAGTGAATATGTTTCTTCCACCAAAATTGGTTTCTAATTGTAGCAAACGATTCAGTGTGTTCTGCGTATTCAAACACTAAATTCAATACACGTAATTAATCTAAAGTAAGAATAATCCTTTCCTTTATTTGTTAAATTTTAAATCATAGCATAATATTAAGGAAAATTATAATGATGTAATTTTTGTATCAGCTCGTTATACAGCAACCTAAAATTTAGACACAAATAAAACTCCGAAAATTTTGCTCAAATTCATTGCTAACAGGGAAGTTGAGTCAAAACAGTTTTATCACCAAATTGGTTTTTATATCTTTCAAATTCTTCAATTTGTTCTGCATATTCAAAGGATAAATTCAATACACTTAATTAATCTAATGTAAAAATAATCCATTCCTCTATTTTTTAAATTTCAAATGATAGCATAATATTGAGGAAAATTATAATGATGTGCTTTTTGCATCAACTCGTTATACAGCAACCTAAAATTCCGAAAATTTCTCTCAAATTTATTGCTAACAGGAAAGTTGAGTCAAAACAGTTTCATCACCAAATTGGTTTCTAAATCTTTCAAATTATTCACTGTGTTCTGCATATTCAAAGGCTAAATTCAATACACTTAATTAATCTAATGTAAAAATAATCCTTTCCTTTATTTATTAAATTTTAAATCATAGCATAATATTGACGAAAATTATAATGATGTACTTTTTGCATCAGCTCGTTACACAACGACCTGAAATTGAGACAGAGATTTAATCCCGAAAATTTTGCTCAAATTCATTGCTAACAGGAAAGTTGAGACCAACTTTTCTCATCACCAAATTGGTTTCTAAATCCATCAAACGATTTCAGTGTGCTTTTCTTACACAGTAAATTCAATATGCTTAATTAATCTAAAGTAAACAAAATGCTTTTCTTTATTTATTAAATTTAAATCATAGCTTATTATTGAGGAAAATTATAATGATGTGCTTTATGCTTCAGCTCGTTACACAACAACCTGAAATTGAGACAGAGATTGAACCCCGAAAATTTTGCTCAAATTCATTGCTAACAGGAAAGTTGTGATCAACTTTTCTCATCACCAAATTGGTTTCTAAATCCATCAAACGATTTCAGCGTGTTTTTCTTACACACTAAATTCAATATGCTTAATTAATCTAAAGTAAACAAAATACTTTTCTTTATTTATTAAATATAAATCATAGCATAATATTAAGGAAAACACCGAGGAAAATCTAAAACTTATCAATATATGCAATTTTTTTTAAAGCTACTATCATCTTCAAACATTCCATAAGGGCAAAAATATTTTATGCTCTTGTAAACTGAGTAGTTTTTATAGAACTTCTTAAATTATATTTTCTGAAGAAAGATTGTGAAATCTACATAGTTTTACAAAACTCGAAAGCAATTGTTAGAGTTATACATATTTTATACTTATTGTAACAGTGCATATTCATAAGATGCATGTACAAATCCAGTTTCTTTTCCGAAATTAGCCATGAAATGGTAAAAAAACAATTTACACTGCTGGCCACCCAAATTGCAACACCAAGAAAGACAAGATATATCACAACAAAATTTATTTTGTAGATAACATGTTGACCAAGTATCAAATGATTAAATTTATAGACTTCTGTGAAGTGTGGTTCCTGCCAAAATCAGTAGACAGAGTATCCGCCATTGTTGGAGATCAACGCTGCCACACGCCTCGGCATTGATTCAAAGAGACTTTGGATGAGTTCTTGGGGTACAGCAGACCAAGCAGATTCCACACGTTGCCAAAGTTGATCTGCTGTGGCAGCTGGGGATGGAATCTGGGTCAATCGTAGAGCAACCATGGACCACATGTTTTCTATCGGCGAAAGATCCGGAGAGCGAGGCGGCCAGAAAAGCAATTCAATCTGGCGATTGACGAAGAACCGTTAGATAATGCGTGCCACGTGTGGTCGTGCATTATCCTGTTGAAATATGGCTCTGGGCATGCCCTGAAGGTAAGGAAGGACAACTGGCTCCAACACCTCGGAGATGTAGCGCTGTCTGTTTAAAGTACCGGCAATGCGTACTAGAGGTGTGCGAGAGTGATATCCAATACCGCCCCATACCATAATACCCGGTGCAGGACCAGTTTGGCGGTGCATAACGCAGCTGTTCAGCATCCTCTCTTCACGGTGTCTCCAGACTCGAATGCGACCATCGTGGTGTTGCAGACAGAAGCGTGACTCGTCAGTAAAGACAATTTCATTCCATTCTGCCGTCCACATCCTTCTGTCATCGCACCATTGGCGGCGGAGACGTCTGTGGTTCTGCGTCAAGGGTAGACAAAGCAATGGACGTCTTGCGGACAGACCACTCTGTTGTAAACGGCGTCGAATGGTACGCCGAGAAACTGGATGATGAGTTACAGACTGCATGTGCTGTGCTATGGTTCGTGATGTGACTGAGCGATCCGTCACTGCCATGCGCACAATTTGCCTGTCATCACGTGAAGTGGTGCGCTGACGTGGATGCGATCGAACACGCCGGTCCGTCGTACCCTCCTGCATCCAACGATCACATATCCGCATTACAGTTGTTTGGTTTCATCCAACACGACTACCGATTTCCCTGAAAGATAATCCACAATCTCGGTAGGCCACTATCCTTCCTCTGTCGAACTCGGATACTTGATCAAAAGATGATCGCTGTTTTCGACGAGGTATAATTGATCGTTTATTTGAAAAAACCACAAGAAAAACACAATTGCCGAACTTGAAATCGTCGAAATATCCAAGCCTTAAATAGCGCTTTGAAGTGGCGCCACAGGCGCGCGTGATGTGCGTCTGCGCTGAAATTCTAATCATTTGCATATCTCACCTCCTCTAATGCATGTTGAAAATTTCATGTTATTTGCATGCTTCCTTCAGGGTGTTGCATTTACAGTGGCCAGCAGTGTATTTTAGTTTGCATCATTTCAGATTAATTGTACCTATTTGCAGACTATGCAGTTTACTTTCCGTTTCATCGTGATGTTATTTGACAGGAAACGGAGGATGAAAACTAAAGCAATGTACGAAACTTAACAGTATTAATCTGTAAGTGAGAGAGATCATAAAATTATTAAATTATGCATTGTTATTGGATCTGCTAATGCATAACGTATCCACCTTTGGACCCGCTATAAGCCTTCGAAGTTAGATAAATTAATATGTGCTGTAATACATGCAATTTTTTAAAATTCAGGTGTCTTAGGACACAAATTTTACATAAAATACAATATTGCATGGGTATATGAAATTGTAACAATTTCTCAAAAATAATAAATGTATCTTCCGACATCTTAATGTTATTAAAAAAGAGAAAAAGAAACTGGAAAACTCTTGTATTGCATAAATGTTTGAATGCAATTCTGTATCATTTCTATGTCACAAATGTGTTATATGAGTGTTATTGTTTCTGCTTATGTATAACGCATTCTCTTCCCAGTGTCTCAGTATTAATAGACGGGGAATAAAAAATTGTAAGGATATTCTTACACCTAAATAATCGCAGTGAAATTTTGATGTATTACATGTCTTGCAACTCCTAATAGTGGTCACAGTTAATAAATCTACTTTTATGTGTTTTTCTCCTCCTATAAAGTTATTAGGCTGAAATTGAAAGCTATAAATCTAATTTGATACATCGAAGCTCACGGCCCTTTTCTGGGGAATATATATCTTACAATTATATTAGATATGCATACAGTTATTCTACAGGGGGCTGCAGAATGGACGTCACAGTTAATAAATCTACTTTTGAGTGTTTTTCTCCTCCTATAAAGTTATTAGGCTGAAATTGAAAGCTATAAATCTAGATTGATACCTCGAAGCTCACTGCCCTTTTCTGGGTAAAATATATCTTACAACTATATTTAATATGCATACAATTATTCTACAGGGGGCTGCAGAATGGACGCCCACATTTCTGAAGATCACTGGTAAGGTAGTTGGGGGCGAGGTGGTCGCGGGATGTGACAACAGTTCGTGTGGATATTCTACTTGTCGGTAGACACCATGAGTTGGTCCGGTGAACATACCATTTTCTTTATCGAGACGCTCTTGGAAAAATAAAATGATTTTGTAACCGCGACACAGAGGGCATTTAGGACGCGCTTCCGATTTTATGCAACTGATGCCGTTCCTGGTCGAAACACTGTCCTGCCATGGGTTTCAAACGGGAGACCAAGTTTGTCTGCATTTCCGGGGAAACCGAATGGCCATCCTCGGAACTTTAGAATACCCCAAAATGTGCAACGAATCCGTGAGTCCGCTATTCGGGTGGAAGTTGCCGCCAGAGACGAACAGAAAGATGGAAAACTTTAGAGATCGGCTTAGGTAGTGCATCGCGAATAACGGACGCCACCTGACGGATGTTATTTTCAAAACCTAGTGAAAACAAATCTACATTGCTAGTACTTTCAGAAAATCTAAAGTTTTTTTCTGCAAATTATTTCGTTCGTTTTTCATTACCCTTTTAGAAGTGGGAGTCCATTCTGCCATGCTATAAATCTTCTGCAACGTACGTACTCTATTTACCATGGAACAATTTATTGATATTATCAAAGAGAGGAAAGTTGAAATTCACTGTGATTTAGCGAGTTTAAAGAAAAAACAATTCTATTTTATAGTTAATTTTGCAGGAAAAGTTTATTTCGGTATGTTTATACATTTATTTTGGATTTCTCAAAGAGGCTTTTATGGTGTATGCGACCCTTACATATTTTTATAAGAAAGCACAAAGTAATCTTAGAAGCTATTGCACCGAATAAAATTGTTAATGCTTTCTAACAGGGACATGTATAATAACATTACTCGTATTAGATATAGGTACCGTTATTGGACAGGTTATCTACTTGTAAAATTTGCACCCTCTCCCCATTTCGTGTTATTGGACAGGAACAGACAAACAAACAAACAAACAAAAAACGAAAATCCATTCCGACATCGAAATTTCAATGCTATACTCTTGTAAATTACTAGATTTGTTCTATTCTGGAAGATTGCATTTATTAATTGTCCAAATCGACAAAGAAGCCTAATGTCTTCGACGTGATGAAGGTCTATTAATTAGTTCGAAACTAGTTACCATACTTTTATTTTTCCTGGTGGATGTTATGATACTGTGTGTTTCTGCTTTTTTCTAGGTAACACAAATCTTGCAGTTAAAGACTAAATTCAAAGTGCTTTAATCACATTTTAAAGTCTGTAATAACTTTTTAACCTCCTTCAGGCATTCAGACTAACAAAATGTAAAATCTTTTATGATTAATATGAAGACAACTAACTCACTTTGTAACTCACATTTTACGAGTTTTGCCTTTATGCGAGTTCATACAATAAATTTTTAATCACTCGAGAATGTTTGATGACACTCTTCTATCTTAAATTTATTAGAAAGCATAAAATATAAAGAAAAATATTAAATTACATTTAATCTTCAGTTCGATTTAATAAGCAACATGTTTAAAAACTATTTTATAAATGTCTACTGCATCTGCTTATAAATCAACATATTAGTATAAATATGCAGTAATAAAAACCTAAAACTATTTTGTGTTACATCAAAATTTCATTGGAGTTCTCTGTGGTATAATGCGTTTATATGTGTTCTATAATTATGACAAATATGTACATTTAGTCTGTGTGATGACAGACATATCTGTTATGCCCTCTGAATAGTATTATTAAAGGGCAAAAGGAAAATTTTATTCTAAATATAATAATTTGTACATCCTTCTGAAATTGAAATGAATCTCACAGTAGAGACTTCATTGTATTTTACCTGCAGCTAATTGAAATTAATGTATTATTCTTTGTTTCTGTAAATGATATTAATAGAGATTGAAGGAAAAAGAAAAAAAATTAAATATAATCAAAGGGACCTAATACTTCAGTTGTAAATTGTTTCTCAGGAACACATTTTTCCTTATTTGAATGCCATATCCACGTTTTTCTTGTAAACAGAATGCAGTTTAACGATGTAACATTTACTGACAAGTAACAACGACTTGACAATGAAATAAAACTCCTTCAAGTTCATCACCGACAACTCAATCGCCATCGGAAGCGTTATCAGTGAAGATATTAACTACTTTCGACTGGATCCAAAGTTATTCACTTCAATTACGGCACAGTCAAGTCAAAAGTATTTCTCACCAGCCATGGAAATATCCTTTCTAATATACAGTATAGCACAGCCACCATTAAAATATGGCAAACCGTTCTCCTTAATTGGGCCTGATGTCTCTACTGATCCTGTTTTATGTCTGAGAACTTTGGCAATCGTTCAGCCTCTTCATCCTGCTTTATCGCCTGTTTCATTATTACCATTTTCCTTGCGGGATCTAGCTGCCATTCCATTGTTGGTTCTGGATTTCCTTAGGGTGTGCAATGTCATGGACCTGGTATGGCCTTGCTAGTCTTTGGGGTTGTGCAACAACAACAACAACAACAGCATTATTACCATTACTCGGAGATGTTTTTCAGCAAGACCATCCTCTCCGTTGCCCAGATGTGATTGAATTTTGCCACCATCTTCATTGTCGCCAAGTATCGACAACCAACGCCAATCGATCCTGTGCGAAACAAGTTGAATTTCCACTGTAGACATTCTGAGAAAGAAGGGAGAATTTGCGAATTATTCAAAGATGAATATTCCACAAGACAAGCGTTCCTCAGTTCTGCAACACCAATCCCATCCTCTTGCCTCCATGCTTTGCCATCTCGTATCTCATTTATGTTCCGATTACTGTATACGAAAACATTTTCAACTCATAAACCTGCTGCTCTTACACAGAGTTTGTACATGGCAGGAAAAGATGTGCTTCCTTGGTTTACTTTGAAGGAGTTTAATTAATATGATCCTTTCTAAAAAAAGCTAAATTTGGTTTTTTAGATTTGATGTGTGTATGTGTGACATGTTAATATGCTGTACTTAATTTAAGATCTTTGGTAGTCGTAATTCCAGTAATACTTTTGTTAAAATTGGACGAAATTATTATTTTTCTCCTAAAAATTACTCTTCCAAAAAGTCAGTAAAAATTCAGGAAGATCACTTATGTATTTAACATCCTAGTTTACATTTTGTAAATCTTGATTATTCATTTTCGTTCTCTTTTATTTAAACCAATTAAATATCTGACTAAAACAACAGTGAAGTTGCCATTCGAATAGATTTGGTATTATAAATATTTATTAATGTGCAGAATACACACACTATGTTCTTATAAATTTTAAATGTTATGACAGTTATATCCTTATACTTTTTATTATTTTTTGTTGTATAAAGGAAATTATTCCTGAAGTAAGAAAACCTGTATCTTGATATGATTTATGTTTTGAATGAATACAGCATTTTACAAAATGAATTGTTGTCTTGCTGATTGGAACATTCATTTGAAAGCAACATATACTTTTCGTATTTATCATATTTAAAACATATCATGTCTGTAAACATTACCATATTTAGCACATCGTTTGATAAGCTCGAATAACTTTGTTTTGGATTTTTGACGCACGATATGCACTGGTTTCTTTGCACTTGATGCACAATGGAATAAAAAAGCGACAAAACCTGTTGCCAAATATATTTAAAAGATTCTGAAAATTTAAATTTTTATTTCTAAACTTATATATTTCGTACTATTGTATACTGATAAGATATCTTTAAAAATAAAAGTGTAAACAAACATATTTTTTAACTTCCGGATTGCAAATTTGTACTTCTGTGTTCGCAAAATAGCTATCTAGTAAAATTCAAATACCTGTAACTCTAGTTCTAAATGATATAGAAATAAGATTTAAACGCCATTATAAAGATAAAAGACTTTATTTTAAAATAACATCAAAATCAGACAGTCGAAAAGTTTTACAAAAATGTCATTTAAAGGTGCACCGATACATTAAAAAAAATTTCCAATATTTCTCAAAATCAGTTAGAACATAATATAAAATGTTCAGATCTAACTAAAAAATAACGGATATTTGTAGATTTCCCTCAACTATTAAAACATACATCAGAGAAAAAGATAATATTCCAATCAATGAATTTATATTATCATCAACACACACACAAAAAAAAATTCTTCGAAACTTTTCCTATACATGAATGATTTTCACAACAATTTGAGTGGATATTTAATATGTCATGATATATAAATGAAATATAATAAAAATAGAAAAACTCATGATATTTCAGATTTTAGTAAATAGTCACGTAGTACCTATATAAAATACATATATTGTAAAAAACCAGCAATCTGCGATTTATGTTTTGAAGATAGATTACATTTCAAACTTGTCACTTTGGCATTTAAACTGGTAATGCAGCTGGTCATTAAAACTTCTGTTTCTATTTATCAATAGAACTATTATTGAACAAATGTAAAATGATGTTATCCTGTTTTAAATATAAGAACGGATATTACTTTCTCAAGTGGTAAATAAACTCAACGGATTAGATATAAAAAAATGCACATTTCATTGTCAATTTTTAAGGAATACTGGAGAACAAAGAACCACAACTGCAAGCTAATGTAATCTACGAGTATATATATAAAACAGTTCCGTAACTGACTGAATCACTGACTGACTGACATATAACGCACAGACCAAACCGCTGGACCTAAAGGGCTGAAATTTTGCATGGCGATTTTTCTTATAGTGTAGGGGTGCACTAAGAAAGATTTTTGAAAAATTCTTCTTAGAATTTTTTAATTAAATTTTTAAGGTGTTTTAGTAACGTTTTTTAAGTTTGCATTTAAAATAATAATTTGAGGCTTATAAAATTTATATCACGAGAAATATCATAAAAATTCCTTTAAAATGAGATTTTTTCGAATCTTTACCTCCATTTTCTGATTTTTGGGGAATTTTTAAAGATTAATTTTTAGAATTTAATTTATTAAATGCTGATCACGTGATTTCTTTTTCTGGTACTTTAAATAAATTTATCGTCACGTGCATAACAACTAAATAGACAAAAAAAATATTTTTTTCTTGCTAATGCGGCAGACGATTGGACATTATCCAAAAAAATATTAAAATACAGTAAAAGATATTATGTTCATCAAACTGTACTATATTCTTTAGTATGTCCTATTGCATTTAACTTGATTATTTTCTTCTACATTATTTTGTCTATAAGAATATCCCTTGCGATTTTTTATAAACATGTTTTTTTGTTATTTTACATCAATTGCATACATTGATCGTTGTTTTTATTATAAATATATATATATATATATATATATATAAATTTATTTATTTATTTTGACATTAATTGCATACATTGACCGTTGTATTTAATTTAAATGTACTCCGTAGTGAAGTGGGGGTTTTCAGCTAGTATTTGTATACATAAAAAGCAAAGGACCCGAGGTAGCCTAGTGGTATCGCGACGGTTTTTTGGTTCGAACCCCGAAAAAACCATTAAACACCTCCGTGTCTAGGCTGCATGTGGACACTTTACATTCGTAGACCAGAAAGTCCCTCTATGTGGTCAGAGAGGATGGAGGAGTGTACGATGCCCCCAGATGTCCCCCTTGGGGGTGCTGGACAATGTTCTCAGATAAACTAAGACCTTTTATGGGTTTTAAACAAAAAACTGGCGTGTCTTTGGAGATTGTTTTCCCGTCTGATATCGCTATCATTTTTAAGTCTTTCTTATCTGGTAAAATAGAATCATAGACAACAGTTATATACACATAAATGTAAACATAAATTTAAATGTGAACATCTTTCTTTGTTACATTTTTTTAAAAATCTTCCGCTGTAAAACGTCGGCATAACAATATTGCTTTTTTTTAATATTCCACTGTTAAATGTCGTGAAGGCATAGCATTATTACATTTTTTTTTAAATCTACCGCTGTAAAACGTCGCCAAGGTATACTTTTTTACAGGTTTTACATTAAATTTTGGCGAACCTGGAAAAGGCTTAACGCAAATGTGTCAAAGTGATGACAATAGTACGTTACTACTTATAATAATAATTATCAACTAAAAAAATTTGAATAATTATCATCTCATGTATTAATTAACGTTAAGTGTTAATTTTAGAGAATAAAAGAAAATTTGACGAAGAGAATTTCACTGAACACCTTTAATACACTGTAATATGCATGTTATAAACTTAAATGCCAAGGAGTGAAAATAATAAAAAAATGTGTTTTCTCTGTCATAAATCTATCTGAAGCATTGGTAATACAGTGGTATTTCTGTTTATTTCGTCGAACCAAATGGAATTTACACGGTGTTTATACTCTTATATCATATGTATTCATTAAAGGCAGAAAGACCGAATTTTCTTAAACAAATATTATTACTAAAATATCAATTTTTTCCCACCTTGATGTGTACTATATACTTAAATAACATTCCCAATTCGATTAAAAACCTTCGGTAAAATCTCCAGGGAATTTAATTTAGTACATATATTTCGATGAAAATTAATTTTTTTAACCGGACAAAGTCAAAAGGCAATAAGAATGTACGAGAACTAACCAATTCATAATTTAAATAAATAAAAATTGTTTTTACTGTTAATAAATGATTCATTTTCTTCCAATATATGGAAGAAGTGAAATTTTAAATATACACATCTTTCTTTTAAATTTAATAAGATATTAAAATTCCAACAATACGGAAATACATATTACTTTAACAAGGCTTGATTTATTTTTTCCAATTCATTTTTAGGGGACCGTTTTATTAAATAGACATAAAATGCATTATGTCTATTGAAATACAAATACTCAATTACACTTAAAATAATATTTTCCTTCATACCTCACCTCAGGCCATATTGCCAAATTGTCAGAATATTTCTTTAAACAAAATTCTTTCACCGTCAATAAAAGATTTCATTTCCTGCCAATAGATGGAAGCAGGGAAATTTGAAGTTAACACAACGTCTTTTTTCTAAATTTAACAACAAAAACACACAAAAGAAATAAAAATAAAACTCCGAAACATGTAACATTACTTTAAAAAGTATCATTTATTTTGTACCTGTTCATTTTATGGGGACCATTTTTTCAAAGAGACAGAAAAAACATCGTCTCCATCATAAATTTAAATAGGGAATTAAAATCATAAACTTAGACAAATGAGTTATATTTTTGTTTATTTCATTAAACGAATAGAAATTGACATAAAATGAGATTGCATTCAAGTATTAAAATCGTATTTTCAATTTTAAAAAAACTATTTTCTTTGAACTGAACCCTCTATTAAACCTTAAGCTTCATACATATAGCTTAAAACATATCGATTATTTTCATAAAAAATGCGTTGGCGCATCGATGAAAACATTTTCAAAAACCCCGAAGTAAATTTTAGTCAATATATGTATTTCGATTAACTATTGTTCTACCTCTTACTGAGAATTTTCTTAAGAAGTTCTACTTCTTAAGAAGATACGATGAAAAGTTAATTTCTCGTTGTTTAAAAATTAATCTTATAGCAAGATCTTCCAATTTGGAATAGTCTTTTCTACTAACTCACCTCACGACATACTGCCGAAACATCGGAATATATCTTCAAACTTAAATAAAACATTTCCATTACCTGCCAATAGATAGTAGCACTGAAATTTAAAATTAACACGACGTCTTTCCTCTATATTTATTACGGAATTTTTTTTAAAAAGACAACACAAATATCAAAACTCTAGAATAACGTTGCAGAAGTCAAAAATATCAAAAACAAGCAACAACAGTTAAAATATTATAATAATTTTCTTATGAAAGACGCGAATTTAACTTCAGAATTCTGGTGACAAAGAATAGGTGGCTTTTGTCCAACTCGTCACTTTTCGGCTCGTCAAAAGTGGTGGTAAGAGGAGATGTGGCAAATATCCTTCCCTTACTTACAGTTCTAAGACCGTAAATAAAAGATTCGCTTTTCTACTAATAGATGACAGTATTGAAATTTAGAGGGAGGCTTTCCTCTAATTTTATTAACGAAGACACATTAAAAAAGACAAAATATCAACTCTGCAGAACTCTTAAATATCAAATATAATCTACAATAATAAAAAATCAACCGATATTCTCGCATAAATGAAAGCGAAATTTGATTGAAGAGTTCTGGTGGCAAAAATTCGGCGACTTTCGCCCAACTCGTCACTTTTCGGCCAATCAGAAGCGGTGGAAACGGAGGTGCTCCAAATCTTCCCATTTTTCCAGGAATCGGGGAAAGCAATACTCGAAAAAACTTATAAAAGCCTGTGGCCAAGCTAGTGACTTCTTTGTTTATTTCTTCGCTTTTTATCACGTTAGATTGTCTCGCTATTCCCTCCAGCTGAAGTTTTTCCGAGCGCGAAATGCGCTCGAAAAGAGGTAAGTGGATGCTACGTCGTCATCGAGTATTTTAGCATATGTAAGTTTATATTTAGGACGACAATGTCCATGAAAGAAAGCCGTTCGTTTAATCAGCTTAAAGAAAAGCATCTTGCTGTATAACTGAGCTAGGGTCGTCATTTCTATTTAGATGTTACTCACAGACTGATGCTTGAACCCTATTGTTTTTAACTCCAGAAGTGACTAGAAATTGGGGTATTTCAAAGATTCAAGATCGATTCATTTTTTAAGCCTCGTTTTTTTAAACGGTTAATCTGTCCTATGTATATAGATAAATTAATCAGCTAAAATTAATTATGCACCGTTTTTGTGTAACATTTTGAATGCATATTTTATCTAACGTATACTTTCGTCGTTAATCATTCATCATTTATTTCTTATGCATAAAAAGTAACTACATAGAAAAGGGGGTCGACTAAGTTTGGATAGGCCAACTTAAACGGTTAGGGGTTGCCTCTGAGTATTATATAGATCGACTGACAGCATTCATAAAATTTGTCTAGTTAACAAGGGAACCAAAAGTAAAAAAGAAGAAAAATAAGAATTTGGGACATCAAAGCAGATTCATCCCTTATAAACCATAGTGTAATTGAACTCTACTCAGTGACAAAGTATAAAAAAAATTTGAGAGTGAAATTTAAAACGATGAAGAATGTCCAAACATTTCAACAACTATGCTCCTTACCTAATGGTGACCGCATAACTACACCTTTATCTTTACTCCAAGTTTTTCACGCACTTAACCATTTCCTTACGGTTTGGGATAGCATATTTCCCAAGAATGAATATATATATATATATATATACTAGCTGAAAACCCGCACTTCGCTACTGAGTACATTCAAATTAAATACAACGGTCAATGTATGCAATTAATGCCAAAATATATATAGATATATTTATTTATAATAAATACGACGATCAATATATACAATTGATGTAGAAAAAAATATACATATTTATAAAAAAATCGTTAGGGATATTTTTATAGACAAAATAATGTCCAATCGTCTGCCGCAATAGCAAGAAAAAAATATTTTTTTTTGTCTATTTAGTTGTAATGCACGTGACGATAAATTTATTTAAAGTACCAGAAAGGAAATCACGTGATCAGCAATTATTAAATTAAATTCTAAAAATTAATCTTTAAAAATTCTCCAAAAATCAGAAAATAGAGGTAAAGATTCGAGAAAGATTTCATTTTAAAGGAATTTTTAGGATCTTTCGCTTGCTATAAATTTTATAACAATCAAATTATTATTTTAAATGCAAACTTAAAAAAAGTTACTAAAACAGTTTAAAAATTTAATTTTAAAAAATCTAAGAAGAATTTTTCAAAAATCTCTCTTAGTGCTCCCCTACACTATAAGAAGAATCACCATGCAAATTTGCAGCCCTTTAGGTCCAGCGATTTGGTCTGTGCGTTGTATGTCAGTCAGTGAGTCAGTTACGGAACTGTTTTATATATATAGATTTATATGGCGAGCCTGTTAAAATGGGCTCGAAGCGTGCTCTTTATATCATAGATCCCTATTAATTACTCCCTAATACTTATTAATAATATTTCAGTCAGTTAACATAGGCCGTGGTAAGTGATTACAATTTAACTATATCCAAAAAGTTTATTCCAACTATTAATTAAACTACCCTCAATTCAATCTGCATATAATTTAGTTTTTCAAGGAATCATTTCAACCCTCGCGATGCGTGACCGCTCAATCTCAATGCTAATCCCGCTCTGCCAAAACTCTACTGCCCCTCAAAGCGTCTAACCTTATCGCGCATGCTCATTATGACGTCTGAGGAACTTTACAGAAGCATCTCTGCTTAGTCTGCAATTAATTTTGGCGCGAAACCCAGTCTAAACTATAAAAATAACTCCCTATGCAATGATGCCTACTATTCTTTTTTCTTGATTCCCAACAAGGCCATTCAATTCTATTAATAACTCCTGGAGCTGCAAATAGCTTAAATGGTTTATTAACCTGAATGGAATGGACTGTATATTTCAAAGAACGACGCAATTCTAGTGAATTATATTTTTATTCTTCGAATAGCGAAGCAGCCGTGTGCTATCGCTGAGTTCCATTATAAACTGGCCTTTGCCACACCAAGGTTCAGTAATACAGATTACAAATAAAAGTTACAAGTAAAGAAAACGATATTTGAATGACGTCACTAATCGCAAACAAGATGTTTCGAGTATTAGTGCGCGTCATAGCCTAAACAACTCCTATAGCTTATTGCATTCGTAGACGCGTATAATCTGATTGACTATGAATAATCATGGCTTTTAACGTTAGAAATTAGTTATTTTGAAGCCCCCTGTAAATTTTCTCAATTAATGCTTAACATTATATATATATATATATATATATATATATATATATATATATATACACTCCCGTACGCTAAAGGTTAAATTCACTCTTTACTATATTATAATGTTTGTAAAAACAGACTGAACATGTTTAGGTTAGAGTCTTTTCAGTTTTTGTTTTCGTTTGCAGCTTTCTTTCTTTTTCTTTTTAAATTTAGTAAATCTAGATTCTTTAGAAAAGATTTTAAGCCCAAGTTGTACTTGGCAAATTTACAAGTTTAGAAGTTATTAGACATTATAGCTAATCCTTCGTTGCAAAATAATACTGTGTGGTTGAAAGAGAAAATTTTCATTTTGCAAAATGCCTATGAATTTATTTGAACTCAATTTTGTTGGCCAATGGCGTAAACTTTGAAATGGATAAATGGTTCACGAGCTAAGGATTAAATGTTTAAAAGAAATTGCCAGGATTTTAAATATTCCACATATTTAAATAGGATTTTTCCGGTTACACCCTTCAAGCTGGAAAAGCTTTCTGTCTAATTCTTCGACATTCTGACCTCGCTTACGAAAGTTCGGAAAATAGAGTGTCCGACGGCGATTTTTACAAGGATTGTAGACTGGGATTGAAAGATTTTTTTTTCTTAACTTTAATTGCACTTTAACTTTAATTGTAATAGAGAAAGAAATTTTTTACTCGGGTATCTTTTTCATTCTTTAAAAAGAAGTGCAAATAGTGTTTTTGAATTTGAATTATTACGGGGAAAATTGGGGTTTAAACATGCATAATTTCTTTTGATGGACAAATTTTTTAGAATAAATAAGACAAAAGAGTAAAATCTGTCTGCCTCCATTGCGGAGTACAATTAAAAAAATCTTTAAATCAAAGACAACCAAGTCTTTAAATTCAAGTTCGAAAAAATTTCTCCATAGGTTAACATTGAACCAAGCAATGTTAACCATGGAGAACATAGCATTGAGCTAAGCTAACTACCCAACAACATTAATACTTTAATTGCTTAAAAAAAGTGAATGCAAATTGCTATCATAAAATGCACTTGTATGCCATTTCCTCGAACACAAAATAATTAAGTTTACTAAAACGTCTTGTCTTTCTGACACTCCAAAACACCAACTTCTAGAGCTAACGCAAAAAAAAAATCACATTCACGACAGTTTCCCTTTCCAATATTGGCATCGGTACCACTCTAGTGGTGTTTTTTAACTTATGATGTTTATTACAGCATAATCTTCATTATGTTATAGATATACATATAAATTACTAGCTTGAAAACCCGCACTTCGCTACGGAGAACATTCAAATTAAATACAACGGTCAATGTATGCAATTAATGCAACAAAAAAAAAATTAAAAATATATATATATATATATATATATATATATATATATATATATATATGTATAATAAATACGACGATCAATGTATACAACTGATGTAAAAAAAAAAAAAATATATTTATAAAGAAATTGGAAGGGATATTTTTATAGACAAAATAATGTAGAAGAAAATATTCAAATTGAATCTAATAGGACATACTAAAGAATATAGTACAGTTAATATAGTACAGTTTGAGGAACATATCTTTTACTTTATTTTAATATTTTTTTTATAATGTCCAATCGCCTGCAGCATTAGCATGGGAAAAAATATTTTTTGTCTATTTCATTGTTATGGACGTGACGATAAATTTATTTTAAGTACCAGAAAAAGAAATCACGTGATCAGCATTTAATAAATTAAATTCTAAAATTTAATCGTTAAAAATTCACCAAAAATCAGAAAATGGAGGCAAAGATTCGAAAAAGATTTCATTTTAAAGGAATTTTTATGATCTTTCTCGTGATATAATTGGTCCAGTTGGAAAGAGCAGCGGGCCAGAGATCTGAACGTCCCTGGTTCGATGCTCGTCGCCGCAAATCCACCGCCGTGTTCACCAATGGTGGCCGGGGCACGTAAAATAGGTCGTGGCTGCAGTGTCCTCCAAGTTCTCAAATTTACTTCTGGAGGTGCGGGGTCAAGTGATCCGGTCTCGTCACTTGACTCGGTTCAAAATTATGGGACCAGATTCCGTCCCAAGTCGGACTCCGACCCTTGTGGTGCTAATTCAAAACAGGAGCCGAACCTTTCGGCCCAATAGCCTATTAGAACCTTTTGAATGGAGCCTCCAACCAGGGGGCATTAGCAACAAACAGCAAACAAACACTCTACAGTGAAATAATACCCCTTTGTCTTCCTGTTCTTCCTGTTTTTCGTGTAGCAAATTGACAATTATATATATATATATATATATACATACATACATACATACATACATACCCAACAAACACAGAGGCATCGGGCCGGGGTCTGAAGGTTCCGGCCAGCCGATTTCACCACTGCCGGGCCGGCGCATTAGGTCAGTATCGTTTCCGTCACGGCTGTGTCCTCTTGCCCGCGACTACCCCGTCGACTGCTGGGCCACTTCCGGTAGGATTCGAGCCATCGTTCATCCGACTGCGAACCGTTAGGCAGCCGCGATTAAGCCATCGATGCGGACAGATAGCCGGAACGTAACCGGAGGTTGACGGGCCGGTTACGGGAGCAATAATTGGTGTCGACATACCGTCATCTACCCATCTCGTAAACAGCAATGTGCCGTAGGTCCGGGCATCATGCCAGCATTCTACCAGAATCGGACCGCCGGCAGTTTTTCAAAGTTTTGCGTAGGACCCTTTTGTTTATATGCTTTTTATTATTATTTATTTCATTGACGATTAACCTCTGATATCAACCCTTTCACTTTTATTATTATTTTTTTGCCTTCATATTTCTAGTATTCTTTCCAGTTTTGCCTTATGTATTTTTAGGTATTACCAAATACTGATCTTTGTTATTACCTAAAAATTTACTTGTTAAAACAAAACCTCATTTTGTATTAAGATACATTTACCCAAATTTGAAAGTTAAGATAACATTAATACCAACCATTAAAGCTAAATCATCTTTCCATTCGATCTAAGGTGCCAGTTTGTTTTTTTTTAATTTAGAATGAGATTATAGTATGTAAAACAGTACGACTTTAATAATTAACCCAAAAAATTTGTACTTCCCCAGTATAAAATTTATTAACATAATTTGATAATTTTATAAACATAAATTTGATACATTCATTTTCAAACCTGAGTAATGTGTAGTGTGTATGATGAAACCCATCTTTGTGAGCTTGTGAAAACTTGCTCAGAAGAATTTATTTAAATTATTTTTTGGTGTAGAGTTAATAAATGCTCTACAGATAAGAAAATTATTTTTTGCATAGTTTTGTGAATTAAAGAGTAATTCATTAAATTCTTATAAGTCATTTTTAAAAAATATTTTCTTTTATATTATATTGGACATTCACTATCCAACACTTGATAGTACTATTTTTGAGAAATAGTACTATGATAGTAATATTTCTCAAAAATAGTACTATGATAGTAATATCTTCTATTGCAATTTTGAGAATTAATTATAGACACATGTTTTTAAATACAGAAAAGAGCTGGTTTAAAGTAAAAATAGTTTATTTAGAAAGTACATAGCACATTTAGACAATTTCTATAAAACAGGATCCTTTCGCTGTACCTCTGGCTCCATCTTTACAGCATCTAGGGAAAAAAAAGAAAGAGAAAATCAGTTCATAAATTTATGTGAAAGGAAAATGACTCCCATCCCCTGATATAATTTATGAATCAAAAGAAGAATTTATTTAAATTATTTTTTGATGTAGAGTTAGTAAATGCTCTGCAGATAAGAAAATTATTTTTTGCATACATTAAAGGGTAATTTATTGTTGTAAAATAGTTGATTGTTGAAAGTAGTTGAAAAAATTCATTGTTGATAAAGTAGAATTAAATAAATCCAATTAGGAAATATAAATTCTGAGACAGGGGTTTAAAAAAACTTGATATAAAACAGCACCCAACACATGAGTGCAGTTTTAAATCTGTTGTCATTTTATTGATAACTACTTCCAAGAAGTAAATTCCTACCACATTTTTTTTGTAAAACCAATTACATACTGTGAAAACTACATCATGTAATAAATATTTACTTCATTAAATAAATATACTAATAGAAAATAGTTATAAAATATTTGTTAAAGAGTATTCCCCTTTTCATTAAATTTCTCTCTGTACAGTAGAAAATCCAACCATGTCGATTAATTTGTTATTATAGATATAAATAAAATAGGGTAGATTACCTTGATAAGAGTACAATAATAAGTTTTTAATGTTGAGCATAATTTCAGCTCAACATTGAAAGCTGAATCAGAGACTTGTCTCGAATGACACCAAAATTTCCTCTTCACTATTGACAATAATGCTGTTGAAAGTAGAGAAACACAAAAATAAAGATTGAATGCTACGTAAAACATTAGCATACAAAATCTTAAATTTCTAAATTTGATTACAACATGCCATAGAGAGCATTAATACAGATGCTGGGTCAGATTTAGAAATTTAAGATTTTATATAGTATTCAATCTTCATTCTTGTGTTTCTTTACTTTCAATGTGAGAGTGATTCTCGATAGTGAAGAGAAAATTTTGTTGTCATTCTAAACAAGTCTCTCAGTCAGCTATCAATTATTGTACTCTATCAAGGTATTCTAATCTACTTTATTTATATCTGTAATAACTAATCATATAATTGACAGGATTGAATGTCTTACTGTACTCAGAAATTTAGTGAAAAGGGTGAATACTCTTTAACAACTAATCTATTACTATAATAATGAATAAAGTAAACATTTATTATATGATGTAGCTTTCACAGTAATTGGTTTTACAAAAATTGTGGTAGAAAGTAATTTGGGATACTAACTTCTGCATAGTATTTTAATAGAGCATATCTTTTGTTACTTAATTGTCAAATTATGGTGGAGATCTGAGTATAAAATATTTTTTATTTGTGAGCAGCTGTTATTAGGGATAACCACAGTAAAAAATTATTCAAAATATACTATTTAGATTCAGTAATTACTAAACAATTGTTATGATATATTGTTTGATTAGTCTAGGTTAATTTGAAAAATGAGGTGGGTAATATTGATTAGCTGTCAATGTTGAGTGAAATGGCATAGATTATATTATAAAGCGTGAAGAAACACTTAGACTTTTTGAACCAAGCTTCTAACCCAAATTTAAGTTTTTAAAAAAATATTTTGCTAATGAGAGTATTTTCACAGATCTTAACAATGGAATAGAAAACCTGTATAGTCAACAAATTCATGGATAAACGATTCAGTTCTAAAAGCAAAAAGCCTGGTTTCTGTATACTGTTGTAACATGATTATTATAAAAGTATACAGAAACCAGGCCTTTTGCTTTTAGGGCTGCATCTTTTATCCATGACTTAGTTGACAATACAGGTGTTATGTTCCATTCTTTAGATCCATGAAAATATTTTCAATTTTAAAAGTTTTATTAAAATTTTTTTTAAATTCTGGTTAGAAGTTCGGTTTGAAAAGTTAAAAGTATTTTATTGCACTTTGTAAAATAATCTATGCTACTGCACTCAACATTGACAGCCAGTCAATCTTTGTATGCTTGCATCATTTTTCAATTTAATTTAGATAAACCAAATAATACACCATAAAAAAAACCTACACACTTGCAAACATAACGTTATTATAGTCAACAATTGTTTAATAATTAACTGAACCTAAATAATATATTTTGGAATATTTTTTTACTGCCCTTATCCTTACACTTTATAATAACAGCTGCTCACAAAAGTATATTTTATGTGACAGATCTCCACCAAAATTTGACAATGAAATAATAAAAAAATTAAATACTAGGCAGAAGTTAGTATTCCAAATGACATTCAACTACCTATTAGCTCATCAACGAATAATCTAATATATCTAAAAGCAATATTATTATTATTATTACTTCTGTAAGGAATTATGAATGAACCTCTAACTACTTCTCATGGAATTCTGATAATTAAATTAAAAAATTTTTAACATTAACTATCAAGAGTAAAATAACCCTTGGCATTTTATATCTTTATAATATAAAAATATAAAATTTTTTTTGGTAAGCAGTTATGATAAAAGACTTTCACAAGAGTCCCGGTTAACTGAAGTCCCTGAACTGCACTTTCAGACATACCTAATACTTTAATAACAGTCTTGCCAGTTAAAAATATAATGAATAAAGGAAATCAATATCAATCCACAAATTACTGCAACCAAAGTTTATGAGAATGTTCGGATTAGCGTATAAAATATACAAAGAGAAATTTGAAAATTTGAGTTGTTTATTAATTAAGAATTATGTAATAAAAATATTTTTTTATGGTTTTTCATAGAAAAATTCAAATTTGAAGTACAAAAAATAAATTTTAAAAAAATATATTCACAACTTTGTGATTTTGCCCACAAGTTCACTGCTGAAAAAAAAGGATATCTAGAGAATTAAAAAAAAATGGGTTCAGTGAGGTTAAAATCAACTTACAGATTATGAATCGAGCACACTGCCAAGTGAGTTGTGGAATCTTTTCATGGAAATCACAATGAGGTGAAGATGGATTCCAGTTTCAGAATTATGTAAAGAAACCAATATTTTCTTATAATGCCATTAAGAAAAATTAGAGTGATTTGTGACACCAAGAAGCATTGAAAAGCAGAGTTCACTATTTATTTATTTATTTTACAAATGCCACACACTACCAAAAATAGCACCTATGCCATCAGTGCACGTGCTCTCCAATACTTCTCAACAAGATCAGTAAAACGTTTTAGTGCAGAGCATTCGTCTATTTGCTTATCAGTGAAATAAAAAAGGTAGTATGACCCCCTTACATGTATACTTTGGACCATAGGCGTAGCGTGCTTCTAACATTTGGGACGGATACAAATTGAATTCAGCTAGGGTCCTTCTCAGCGCATTGACTACCGATCGATCCTTAAAATTTGAAATATGATTTTTTGAAATTGAGTAACAATAGAATTGGTTTGAGTAGTATTCAAAAAGTTATACAATGAGGAAAATAAATGTAATATAAATAAAAGAAGAAAAAAAATGTAGCATTGAATTTTTGTTATGGATCATATCATTGTTAAAAACTATGTTAGGGTTAAAGACATAATCGGTATCTTCAGTGTCACAGTTTGAAAAAAATGGGAAAAAACCAACTTTCTTAAAAGTTTTCTACAATTTTCTGATTTAACTGAACTTCTATTAACATTTTAATTTATTTCAAGTTAAGTTGGGGGGGGGGGCACATCTATGCTTTGGACCAGTAAGTTCTTATTTATTTTGCACAACATGACAACTAAATACTCTCTAAAAGTCTTGAAAACAAATAGCTTATAAATCAGTTATTGAGGAAATTCTCACATTTTTAATGAAGATTTTACAAATGAACAGATTTTATATTTTCTAAATAAACCTTGGCATTTTATACTTTTATAATATAAACCTCTTTTTCAGCAAGAGTTAAAAAGACTTTCACAAGAGTCATCATGTTAACTTAAATCCCTGGACTGCACTTTCTCACTCACCTAAAACCTTAACAACAAGCTTCACAGTTAAAAAAGAATAAATAAAGTAAATTAATATTCAATCCACAAATTATTGAGACCAACATTTATGAGTAAGTTGAGATTCGCATATAAGTTAAAAAAATTAATTTGAAATTTTTAGTTCTTTAATAAATATTTTTATAGTGTTTTCATAGAAATATTTAAATTAAAGTTCAAAATAAATCTAAAAAATATTAAAAACAGTAATTTTGGCCACGAGTCTACTGCTGAAAACAAAAGTATATGTCGAGAAAAAAAAAAGTTAAACTTACACAAGTTATGAATTCAAGTCAGCTTTGGTCTTCCAAAACGACTGCAATCTTAAGCTAGATTCCACATTCAAAATTCTGAAAAGAAACCAATATTTTCTTATAATGTCACAATAAAAATTGAACGATTTATCAAACTAAGAAGTATTGAAAAGTAGAGTTCTTTATAAACTTGCTTATCACTAAAATAAAAAAGGGGAATATGACCCCTTTACATATAACTTTGGGCTAAGTTCTTATTTATTTTGAACAGTATGAATAAAGATTTTTCCGATGACACAAAAGTTTACCTAAAGTTTTAATAACAATCTAACATACATGATGTTATCTAAATAAAAGTTCTCATCCTTGTTGGGTTCTTCAAGATTTTAAAGCTGAAACTGAGAAATAAAATTATATAAATGCACAATGACCAATAATTTAATAACTTAGGGATGAAAAATGGAATAACCTTTTGCATCTATATATGATTAAGCAATAACAAAAAATAAAAACAATTATAATCATTAATATTCACATTTATACTGATATGTGCATGAGTATTTTGCATCCTTTACGCACTCATGCATACTACATGATGGGGCATAAATCAGAATTATATGGTTTGTTGTGTTAAAAGTATGCATGATCTATAAGTATAAAATCAATAAAGTTCTGTTAGAATTTATAAAAATTATAGCATGAAATTGAACCTTCTTAGTTGGTATTGTGAAGTGTATATAAATATCCATAATATGCTAAATTTTTTGTTTCTTAATATAAAGCCCAAGTTAACATACAGGCAAAATGTTTGCAATGCTGGATATATTATATTAAAAACATAAATAATGTTGTAAATTTAAAAAAGTTTCATTGTAATAGTATAGCTGTTTTATGGATGAAGTTCTATGTAATGTAATATAAGAAATTGTAAGTAATTAAGAATGTCTGTTAAGTAATATTATGTTTATGTAAAGGTTTAATATATGGTAATTTAAAAGTTTTTTCCCCTCTCTTATGGTATGGCTCCTGTACAGTGATTCGCAATAAATATTTTGAAGAAAAATAGTAACTTTCTTTATTTTATAATTTTCTGCTCTGGTTGACTGGAGGTTGAGAAAGGAACAAAGTCTGTATGTTTAAAGAGAATACTTTGATAGACATAATTATTCTAAGCATTCAAATATTTACTATATAATATACTACAAAATATCATTGATTCAGAACTATAATGAAAGGCCTTTTTTTTTTTTGGTTAATAATAAAATGCTGTCTATATTACCATTAAAAACATGAATAATGTATTTGGATAGCAGTCAAAATTATAGCACCATTGACTCTTTTTTAAAAATTTTTAGTATTTCAGATCTGGTATTATGAAATACATCAAATGTTCAAATGTTTTGATTATCTCATGGATTTCGTAGGCATTCATGAAAAGAAAATTTTAATGTTCATACAAACTGATGAAAAAAAAAGTTAGGTTAGAAAGAAATTGTAGTGGATTTTATAAACAGATTAAGAACATCTTACTGTCATATTAAGTCTTTTTTTGTTATTTTTTTTTACCAATTTCATTGTACTTATTTATTTTAAAACTTTTTTCATGCTACTAATTGTGTGGAAAAATATTTTTCTCTTACTTTAGGGAATACTGCATTTATATATCAATAATAATTGAAAATATCAATATATTCAATAGTTATATACATTATATATCAACAATTTTTAATATAAATAATATAACCACAAGTAATATTGGTTGCTTTTGACATTCTTTTAATTTAACAATCCTCTCAACTGCTTGTGTGTGACAAGGGAGAGTTCTTAATTTGAGTTGGGATGTTTGTTTATAGGCTTATGAGCTAATTCAGTGAATGAATGAATGAATTTTTGAGTAAAATATCATAGAAACAAATGTCAATTACATTAAATTACATCATATGGATCATAATTATATTGTGCAATAATTTAATAATTATTAAAATTAAGATATCAAACTAATATTTCATTGATTTATCATACAATACATTGAACAGGAAGAAAACTATCAAAGAAAATGTATAATGATGAACAAACCATTTACTTCCTTTGTCCATCTAAAATATTAACTGAAACACGAATCATCCGAACTGAATCCGAAACAAAATGTTTTTATTTATACATACGAAAGTGCTCGTAAATGCCATAAGTATTGCTAATATAAGTATTAGTATTGCTAATTCAATACACTCAGTTCAGTAGAATTTGATCTAAAATACGGTCAATTCATATTATAACTTGGATTAAAACACTATCTTATAACAGTAATAGAATAATGTTCACTATGTAAGGGTGTTAAATAAAATTTAAAGGCAATAATTTAAGACTAACGAATGAAACTTACTTGTGGATTAATTTCAGCAAACTTGTCTTGTAAGCAATCTTTAATGGCGCCTTTTCAATCACGTGCAACTGAATGTCCAATCAGATGACACTAGTGCATTGTAGTATCACGAGGCGAAAAAAAAGATGTTTTGAAATTTCATTATGCTATAGCTTTCAAAAGCTGCCTTTTGGTATTGAATATAAAATTTTATTGCTCTACTGAAATATTTTTCAGGTGCTTCAAAATAGATATTTTTGTGAAAAGAGATAAAATTCTTTTTTTCTGTTTATTTTATGGTATATTAAATTAATAATATATATTTTTTGTAAATAAAATATTCAAAATATTTTTACAGGAAACTTAGGTATTTCTAAGTATTTCTAATTTTTAGATGTCATTACAGAACAACTGATTTTGTAGAATTTCGCAATTTTCATCATCTTAATTTTGCAGTAGTATATTCTTATAATACACATTGGAATGAAAAAAAACAATTTTTAATTAACGGACCTTAGTTAAAATAAACAAATCACATTTATTTAGAAAAATATTAATGCAATGTCTTTAAAGGCAAAGTGTTATTTTGAAATAAACATTCATATTTTTCAAAAGTCCATAGTAATCATACATGGTATGCTTTACTTATTTCACTGACACATTGAATTGCTTTCTGTTTGTCATCAGAAATATGCCTCTTCATAGGAAGTCCTGTTACTTTAACATCATTCCATTCAATCATATCAATATAATCCTTGGCATCAAAGTTTATACGTTGAAATAAAAACTTTTTGATGCCACCTTCATTTTCAGCCCTTGCTTTTAGATTCCGGGGTAATCCAAGCTCTCTCTTACATGACTGCGATCATCTGATATCATACAAAGGACGAGATTTTCAGAAGCAGATTTCTGGCACTGGAAAATGTATATAAGATAGCATAATAGCATTTTTCAATGGCAACAACCAGAATTTAAACATTACTGTAATTGGAATGGATGGAACTGCCGTGAACACTGGATTGAATAATGGTGTGGTTCGTTTCTTTGAAAAGGAATTAAGAAGGCCACTGCAGTGGTTGATTTGTCTATTTCATGGAAATGAACTGCGCCTACGTCCTAATTTGGAGGAGAAATAGGTAAACAACTAGAAAACTGCTATGAACTTCCAGTAATTGAATTATCACCTATTGAAAATGGCATTCCATTACTAGAAATTAAGGATGATTTAAGTGTGGACCCAAAATATTTGTTAGAAATGTCTAATGCAATCTCTGTTGGAAGGTGCTCTTCTGATTTGTCTATGAGAAAACCAGGAAAACTTTGTTATTCATGATAGCTTACATTAGCAAACCGAATACTTCACTTGTATGTGGGAACAGAATGTACTGCAAAAAAAATCTCCGAATACTGACTGAGTACATTTTGTAAGTATATGCATCTGTTTCGTTTCACATAAAGCTGAAACTATCTTATATCCATGGATCGAAGCACTTGTGGAAACTTGTAAGCTATTCACGTTACCTCCATCAGACTCTTAAAAATGTAATTGACCCAGTCATTCAAAGAAATTCGTACTTCGCTGCTTCTGAAAATCTCCTCTTATGTATGATATCAGTTGATCGCAGCCACGTAAGACAGCTTGGATTACGCCGGATTCTAAAAGCAAGGACTGAAAAATGAAGGGGGCATTGGAAAGTTTTAAGTTCAACGTATAAACTTTGATGCCAAGGATTATATTGATATGATTGTACGTAAAGATGTTAAAGTAACAGAACGAGGCATATTTCTGATTATAAACTAGGAAGCAAAATAATCTGATCAGGAGAGTCAACGTACTGACTTCAGCAATTTCCATGTCACACACAAGCAGTAGAAAGGATTGTTAAATTCGTTACCGAGTCACCCTTACCCGTCCGTGGCACTTCTGCAAGAGTTGCATTGATAAAAACGAAAATACATTCTCAAAAGATAATGCCAAAATTTAATAATAAAAAACAAAACAAAACACAATTCAATGTGTCAGTGAAATAAGTAATAGAAACCATGTGTGATTACTATGGACTTTTGAAAAACATGAATTTTTTTTTTTTCAAAATAACGTTTAACATCCCCAATCTCAAAGAACTTTTTAATCTTATGCACAGTAAGTGTGCGTTTAAATTTTCTTCTACACCCACTTTTGATTATATTCCTAAATCTGAAAAAGTTAAACCTCTGAATCAGGCTGATGAGCTTAAAGCAGGGTGTTTAACCTTTTGCAGCATCTGGGCCACATGGTAAATTTTTTCAAGGCAGGCGGGCCGCATAAAAAAGTCAACTACATTCAAAAGTTTAGTTTTATTATGAAAATGAAAAATACATTGTATATGTAATGTATAAAATATTATAATCTTGCTATGCAATGTGATGTGGTAATTTTGAACGAAATCGAACATAATGTGATTTTTTAAATTTGGGTTGGTCTAAAGCGAATTGCTCTCGACTCTAACTTAACTAGCATTAATGATCGAATCAATCTCTCAAACCAATTTTCTATCCTAGGAAACTGTCGTAATCCGGAGGAAAGAAATTCCCGCTGCTAATGATGAATTTCCTGTTAGGCGGGAAACCAAACCTGAGCCATGTTTTTTTTTTTAATGGCGGAAGGGTACAAAGATACCCTCAACAAAATGTACAACCTAGTCAAAATTCAATATCCCAAATCAATTTCATGAAACTTTGTCAAAATCTTATCTGAAAACATTACTGCAATTGGATTAATATCGGACCTTTCAAAATTACTTAATTTACTTACGCATTGAATTTTTTTGGAAAAAAAATCCCAAAACCGAACGGCCACTTAAAAATTAAAAATTTATGTTCCGATCTTAATATTTCAAATCTTACCAAGTCCATTAATTGTTCACAGGTTAATTCTGATAGTGTTATTCTGATAGTGTGGTTTCTGATAGTGTTTAACATTTTTCCTTTATTTTTCTGTTCCATGCGAGGCAGTTTCCTCTTATTGAAGTTCCACACTTGATACCTTATCAGGGAATGCTGGTGTGGGGCGTTCGTTTTTGCTTCCCATGCTTCCGTCCCGGGTTCGATCCTGCAAAGTGCAGTTCTGTTATCTGTACTCACGGATGTTCAAACCTGCCAATTTAATTTATTAAATATAACTTACTTATTATTTTAAACTTAATTGCCTTATTTTTTATTTCTAACATTTATTTAAACTAATTTTTTGGCCTTTTTTTTTCTTATTGTAAATATTATTTCTCGTATCCTGATTCAATTACAAAAAAAAAACAATGTAATATATATTCTTCAATGTACGTACTGAGGATAAAGGGTCTTATTTTTTGATATTTTTTGGTGTCTCATGACATCTACTGTCTATGTCTCTGACATTACATTACATTAATATTTTTCTAAATATGTGTGATTTGTTTATTTTAACTAAGGTCTGTAAATTTAAAATTCTTTTTCTTTCATTCAAATGTGTATTATAAGAATATGTTACTGTAAAATTAATACGATGAAATTCGAGAAAAAATTCTACAAAATCAGTTGTTTTATAATGGCATCTAACAATTAGAAATACTTAGAATATGTAAATTTCCTGAAAAATATATTTTGAATATTTTATCTACAAAAATATATATTATTATTTTAATATACTATAGAAGAAATTTAAAAAAATACAAATTTTATCACTATTTCCTCTCTTATAAATAAAGAGTGGTGAAACAAGGACCCATTTTTAAGTAGATATTTAATTTCTCCAGTAATATATAAAAATAAACAATGAAGCTAATTTTCATCTGTTTTTATAAGCTTCTAGGGAGTTAAAAACATACACACAGAATACAATCTTTACATACAAGGAAAATTATGGGAATTTTCCGCGTAAAAGAAGTTTCACAACAATGAAATAAATATTTTTGAAAAGTCTGTTAAATTTAATCTTCGCCTTCCCTTTCAAATCCATAATTCTGATGCAGATATCTGTTACTTGTGGTTACGAATCGGAGGTGCAGTTCCGGGACGATACAGGGAAAACGGTTTCGGTGCGATTCATATCAACCCATAACAGGCCCTGAAACACGTAAACGGAAAGCGTTTCCCCTTCGGAGGTTCGTAAACAACCCGCCAGTGGCCCGACAAAATTCTCCCGTACTTGTCGTTCAACCGGTGCCTCCAGCACTGGCCCGATAAGCTGCCGTCAGTCCTGTGTTTGTTGGGTATATATATATATACACATGCATACATATATATATATATATATATATATATATATATATATATATATATATATATATATATATATATATATATATATACATACATACATATATATATATATATGTATATGGATAGATAGATAGAGGGATAGAGACAGAGATACACGAAAAAATATATATAGAAACTATTGCCGTAAAAGTCGAATAACCAATGCCGAAAAAGTGTAACAATTTCCCGGTAGATTCTATAAGAAATATGCGTACATCAGGAGCTTATTTCTTATGACTTTTCTCCACAAAGTCTGAGGAAAATTTTGGAAATTTTTTTTTTCTTGCCTGATTTTCCAGGCTTGAATGCTAACCTTAACGATATTATCATGATGGTAATAAAGGATGCAACATAGCCTAGTATGAACAGTTAAAAATATTGGTTTTCACCGTGTATTTTTTACTTTTAAATTAAGTAACTTTTAGGTTATTTCGAATGGTTTTTCAGCAACAGGGTGTGACTATCTATTGCAGTTTAACAACTACAATATTCGTTTCCAAAGAATATTTCAAATGTTACATAAACGTTATTTGATATTATTAAATACCTCTTCAGAAATTTAGCTTATTATTTATGCAATCTACCATAGTTTAATTCCTTTTTTAATTCAACCATCAAAACACTCTCTAGCCAATCCATGGGTAGTTTCCAATTCAGTGAATGATAATAATAATGGGAATAAATATTTAGTTAAAGTAGCAAATTTTTCAGATGAGGATTTACATGTGAACAAAAATACAAGATTAGTAAGTGTAGAGCCAATCGTAGTGACTAAAGTAGAAGACGCAGAAGTTAATGTGATAGGGGAAAAATCAATAGATGAAGATCTTGAATTATTTGGAGGAATAATAAAATCTAATACCTTTGTTTAAAACTTTTCCATTTTCTAAACAATCTTATTTCCCTTCTTCACACTAGAAAGACGGCTGCCGTCATTTTGACGGCTTCGGACATTCTATTGAGCGCTATGTCTGTATTTATGTCCTCAGGCTTCTGAAATTTTATGGCTTTTTCTAATTTTACGCGAAATATGCACACACATTTACAAAACTATATTCGACAGTAAAGAGGGGGAGAAAATGTGTTGTATACCTACTTAGACTGAAAGCCGCCGATTTGACGGCAATATAGAAAACAGGATGAAATCTTTAAAATTATACCGGGAAAATGTTAGTTACTTTTCGTCTCTTCCCCCTTTTGCAAATAACAGAAGTATTGACTGTTCGGAAATTTTGGTGTTGAAAAATAAGGACTGCACAAACCATGCATATATTTTTACGGATAAACCATACCATGTTGTCAGCTCGGCATACCTGCATAAAAATATATCTAAATATATACTATTTTATTATAAAATGGTAAGATATAGTTCAAAATTTAAAGTATTTAACCATTTAAAAAACATTAAATATTTAAAATTTTTGATTTTATTTTTAACCGTCAAAATGACGACTTCAGTCTTTTTAGTAAGAAAAAATTCATTTCTTTCTAGTGTTAAACACCTTCTGAATGTAAGGAAATAATTGCAAGATAAAAAGAACTTTTTATATACCATGTTTTTAAATTTTCTGTTGAATCATATAAACTTGACAATTCTATGTATTAATAAATGCTTATTTAAATTTTCTTGGTGAATTATCCCATCAACAAGAAAAAAAATTAAGTTAATTGGAAGTTAACTTGCATATAACTTTTCGTTCCCATTCCGGCCAATAGATGGCTGCACCAGTCTACAAAACGTTCCAGGCAATAGATGTCTGCACCTGTCTACAAAACAAAATTAACTGAAAATAACTGAAAATTAATTTAATTCTGCTTAAAGATGGCTAAAAGTATTAAAAAAGTGCATTGTAATCGTGTTCTGGGCAAGATTTGTACTTGACAAACACACAAACAAGAAAGCAAGTTAATAAAAACGTGGTAAAAATGCGACTTAGTCAGGATTTTTCCTGCCATGAATGATGCAATAAAACTGAAGAAAAAAATATTTGAATCTGCGAATGTATGTGTTTTAAAACTCTATAAAGCACTTAGTCTAACCACTGAGACCCTCTAAGCATGGCGCACCTACTTTTCTGCCTACTTTTCTGCATGTATACAACGATTTTTTCGGATTATCTGAACCTCATTTTCCTGTACAAGAGCTTATAGACTGCCTCAACCAAATAAGAACTAGGAAAACTAAAAATTATGGTTCGGTAATATGGATTAATATGACGTACTTTTGCAAATATCTTTACAATTCCAAAATTTGGTATAACAACTTGTTTGAAAATTGATTTTATCTTCCAAATTCTCCTTCAAATCCGCCGTATGCAAATCTGTGTTCATGCATATTAAAACGGACATAATTATCTAATAATTACATTCCTAAAAAAATTCAAATAAATTTTAAAGCAGAAAATTTATCATCGACCCCCAATTGACCCCTGGAATACTATAGACCCTTTTACTATCGACCCCCAATGGGTCCACCTAGACCCCGATGGAAATCCCTGGTTTAAAACACACTAGACCAGATATTTTCCCGGAATAATTTAAATTTTAAAATATAATTTGCATTTTAAAAATAAGAACGAAAACTGGCCGAAGGTATAAAACTTCTTTCTCTATTACGAAGTACAATTTTTTTTTAATCATTCAATCCAAGTAGAAAAACCTTGGACACATGTTCTCCATAAGTGACCAAATCCAGTAGGGTAAGTACACAGCAGCCTTAATTTCAAATAGCTCAGCTGTCAAGGGGTTAATGAACAACCTATGTATGATTCAGAACTGTTACATTTTTCTAAATAATTTTTCTAATTAGATATCTAACAGAATGCTGACATTGTATATTTTTCAATTAACGTTTTTTAATAAGGTGTTTCTTTCATTTTCAGGTGCATGGGAATGCAGTTTTTGACCAAAGAATTTTCGGCGTTTGATAGCAAGATACTAGTCGCCATGAAAAATGTTGACCTCACGTATAGTCCCACCACAAGTCACTCAAATATTGTATCGTTTTTCACGAATCGTAAAATTTTTTTAATTACACCAGGATCTACTGCTTAAGGGAACGGTGGACCTTTATTTGAGCAAATCTCGTCATTGTAATACTGAATGTGTTATTGTAGAAAAATGTATATATTTCTGTAGATTAATAGTACCAAAATAATTTTTTTCAAGTAAAAGATCATTTATGAAGCTTCTACAATGTAATTCATAATGGGTAAGTGCAGTAATAAATTTTAAATCTGTTCTTCTCAAAACAGATTTTTCAAGGTTTTTAGATTTTTCAAATGCTCCATACTACTTAATTCTTGTTCAAAATTCATGAAATTGATAAGGAAGAATCCTGATGTTGTTTACAAAAAAACTGGGTATGCATTTTACAATTCGACTTCATTAAGGTAGTTAAATTTGATTTATAACTTTTTAAAAGGTAAAATTTTGATGAAAATCGGGACGGAATTCAGAAAAAATTCTCTCAAAAATTAACTATTCAAGGGATTAAATAATTGATACCCAGATTTGTTTGTTATACAGTTTAAAGAGATTAAATTGCAAAATCGAGGAAATATCTCAAAAATTAAGTAGCAAGGAGCATTTTAAAATTTTGTTTATAAATTTAAAATTTTTTTAAAAAAATCTTAAAATTTTAATGAGATTGGAAATTTCTTTTAAGGTATTCTATTTATTTATAGTGAAATGTGTATATGTACAAAATTTAGTATCTCTATGATGAAAAGTAAAAAAAGTAAATCTTTATGTCCACCGTTCCCTTAAAGCCGATTCTGAACGGTTACAAATGCCCATGCCAACTCGTGGACTCGAGACCACAGACTCCGGCACTGTAAGCCAATAGTTAGTAAATTAATTAGTAACTAAGATTTCATTTTCAAATGTATATGCAGAAAGAATCGCGATCATATCAGTAGCTGACAAAAATAAATAAATATATGTTTTTGGCATCTGCAAAGGATTTATTTTTAGTATGGGAAGATCTGTCTTCTAAAATCAGTTCCCTAAAGCACAAAATATAGTTAATATGAACTTAAAATAAAATTTAAATCTTCCGTTATTTATTGAATTTTCCATCATATCAAGAATAAAACTTCAAAATGCCAAATTGTGTCAAAAGTTATGTTATGTTCTAACATCTACTGCCGACTTAAAAATTGCATCAAAGATTAGCCATTTTATGCACTTGAAAATAGGGAAGTTCTAGTCCAGCCACTTAACAATGTTCGTGTTCTGGTAAGAACCTAAAAAACTACCTATTTTTTTTATAAAAGTCAAATCCATTTGGAGCTATATATATATATATATATATATATATATATATATATATATATATATATATATATATATATATATATATATATATATATATATATATATATATATATATATATATATATATATATATATATATATTATACATGCTGTATCAGTGCATATCTATAAGTTGTACACAAAGCCAGTTTCTTTTCCCAACAAAGCAATGACACGCAGAAGAAAGGCAAATCTAGCAAACCAAAATTAGATGACTATTCTCTTGATAGTACATAGTATCATAGCTTGACTGCATAATTTCAGAGTTATTGAAGCTATTGGAAGACTATACAGTTTACTTTACGTTTCATCATGATATTATTTGACATGAAAAGGAGAATGAAAACTAATGCAATATGCGGAAATTAAAAGTGTAAATCTTTAAAGTGACAAAGATCTTAAAATTATTAAATCTCTGCACTGTTATATCTCTTCTAATTTCTTGGCCCTCTTCAACCAGCTTAACTGCCTGTTTCGTCCTTACTTCTACTCGGAGCTACTTTTCATAAAGTCTCTTCTCTCCGAGGCACAGATGTCATGAAATTTTGTTGCCAAACAGCGAGAAACAACGCCAATCGGCCCCGTGCGAAATAAATTGTATTTCCATTGTAGACAGTCCTAAGAATAAATGAGCATTTATGAAATATTCAAAGACAAATACTCCTCTTTATAGACATTCCTCAAATCTGCAACACCATACCACTCTGGTTACCACAATAAATTGCAGTCACATTTCTGCTCTAATGGCTGCATACGAAAACACGTTAAATGTAATGGACTGACTTTCTCCCAGAGATATGTAGGGGAGATCCGTGTATTATGGACCATTGTGTAATATGGACCATGTGGAAATTTATCTGTTCACCACTAGATAGCAGAATCATCCCATTGCCTGTAGTGAATATTAGTGTTATCCAAAGCAGGAGGTGACTTGTTCACGTGTGCATGCATTTGGACGATTATGAAATTGTGTTTTTGGTTTATATGATCATTGATGTAACGGGTATGTTAAAAGGAAAGTATTACTTTCTGCTGTTTGGTAGTTTTAATATAATTTCCACTTTAATAGTAGCAAATGTGCTTATTTTCTTAACAATCCATACATGCATTTTATGCGCACCATTTTGCATAGCGATATGCGATTGGAAACAACGTTGCTCGGTCCATGCGTGTAATATGAACCATGCGCGGTTGTGTAATATGGACCACTGGTCCATATTACACGTTGTAAGCAGTTGAATCGATAACATCTGCAGAGAAGGGAAAGAACGTCACATTTGGCTGCACAATGAGTGCTGCTGGTCAATTCATCCCACTGATGGCCGTGTTTCCCCGTAAGCGATGGAAGCCAAGGCTGGAAGCAGGAGCTGCTCTAGGGACTCTTTTCAAATGCCAGGAAAAAGGTTGGATGACGATCGAGCTCTCCAGTGAATGGATGAAACATTTCATTAGTTTCGCTAAACCTGACAAGAATAGGAAGGTTTTTGTTAATTCTCGATGGACATGTGTCCCACACTCAAAATCTCGAGGCTATAGAATTGGCCAGAGCAGCAGGGGTGGTCAAACTATCACTTCCTTTGCATACTAGTACCCATCGATTACAGCCTTTGGACCTCGTTTTCTTTCATCCATTAAGCGTCTAATATTCCCAGGAGATGGACAAGTGGATGAGGGAACATGCTGGACGGGCCGTTTCACAATTCCAAGTGCGTGAACTATTCGGGAAGGCTTATGCACGGTCGGCATCTCTTGAAACCGCTGCCGATTGCAAGTGGGATTTAGCCTGTCAATCGCCATGTATTTCACGATTTCGACTGCACTCTATCCGAAGTTTCTGATAAAGCCCCACCACGAGTCACATCAGAAGACGAGACCAACGACAACTTAAGCAGAAAATGTAGTTCCCATCGATCAAAGTAGACCAACTTCAGAAGCAAACTTCAGAAAATGTAGTCCAGGAGAACATCTCGGTTCCCGTTAGTCATAAAACTACATTTTTGAAGTTTGTGGAGTGTAGTTTGTTCGTAGTAGAAGACATCAGTCCCCTTCCTCATTGCGTAGAAAGAAGCCTAAGAAAGATAAAGGGAAACACTTCAGAGGCCACTGTTCTGACTTCATCCCGTTTCAAGAAGGCCGTTGCAGAGAAACCAAAAAAAGAAGCGACCAAAGCTGGACATCCAACAGCGTCGGAAAGAGAAAAGAGTAACAAAGAAAGCTCAAAAAGAGATGCTTGCACAGAAATAGACGACAAAATGAAATCGCCCGGCAGCTCCAATGGTCTCGGTACGGACATCCCCAGGAACCTCCGGCCAGGAGACAGCTGCGAATCAAGTTACTGAACCGTTTACTTTCTGCGCATTCTGCGGGGAGTGTACGATGGAAGACTGGATCAGATGCGGGAAATACTGCTCATGAAGATTGCTCCAACATAACCAACCCGATACACTATTATTTTTATGATTGCTGTACTTGAAATGAGTTTACTAAAAGCGCAGCTTTGTGCATCTGTCTTTCATTCTATATCATGCTTTTTATTCTAGTCTCAGTGGTCCATATTACACATTCGTTTGGTCCACATTACACGAACGTATGTGTAATATGGACCACTGACACGAAAATAAAAAAAATATTTCCTGCAATTATTAATAGTTACTAGATTAGTTTACCAAGTTTGAACCATGCAGCTATACAATTGTAATGACCAGTCAACAAATTAAATATTTTTTTTAATAATTTAAGTTTAATGATCATTCTTGCTTAGAGGGTCCATGTTACACGGATCTCCCCTCCATTCATATATTCTACAGTTATACACAAGCATGCATTCTACATAGTTACACCCATACATAGATGTATACATATATAAATATCGAAGAAACGGTTTGTTAAATTATATAAGCAAAGAAATCATAACAAAAAGATAATCCCTAAACTTCACATTTAGCCTGTTCCATGAGCACATGGAAATCTGTAATCCTGCTTGCTACTTGTTTTTTATATGATTTCTTGCCTCTTGTTTCTTGCGCATAAAAATGAGAAAAGTTTTACTAACCACATTTATGAATTTACTCATTGGGTAATAAAGGGGCGTCCATTAATTACGTGAGGCTTTTAGGGGGGTGGAGGGTGTCGAGCCGAATCTCACAGTCTCGCGTGGGGGAGAGGGGGGGTCTCGGCAAATATCACGAATTTTTTTTTCCGCAAGAAATAATGTAAAATTGCGGGAAAACTGGGTTATATTAAGTAAAACATGTTCTACACTAAAATATGGCTAAATCCTCCAAAATAGCTCCAGTAGTCACTCTTGAGACCACACATCAGTCCCCGTGGACTGAATTAGAATGAATTTTCTTTCACGAACTTTAGTAGTTCTTATTTAAGTATTTTATTGTTCGATTTTCTGACTGTGATTCTAGACTACGTTCTTAATAGTCTTAAATACTAGTCTTAACTAGTCTTAAATAAAATAATTAAGCAAATTATGTTTTTTTTTGATAAATCCAACGTAATCAAACACAGATTAACGTATTTACACTAAAAATACGCATTTTGAAAAATCTCACGTGAGATTAGGGGAAGGGGGTGGGGGGAGGTCGAGCCAAATCTCAAGACATCTCACCAGGGGGAGAGGGGGTCGAAAAATCGCCAAAATCGCCTCACGTAATTAATGGACACCCCTAAAGTATCTGTCAACAAGCTCAACGTCCTTCCAAAGAAAACAAAACAAAACTGCAAACCAAAACTTTTAAAATATAAAAATCGTTATCAAAATTCAAATTTTCCATTGCAGAAAAAAATAAATTCGTTTTTTTGATTTCTTCTGTTCAGAAATGTCGTTTAGAGTCAAGTTTTTACAGAAATTTTTTCTTGAATTATTTTACCCAGAGAAACAATAATTAATCGATGTTCCTAAATAAATTCATTCCAAGACTTCTACTCAAACATTTTACATTAAGCATTATATTTTATACCAACCCAGACATTAACCATATCGTGTTCATAACAAATAATAGTAGGGTGACAAGATATGATCAGCTCCATTCCCCGCATATAAATAAAGTTCCTTGCTGCGCTAGCTCGAAATTGAACAATTTTGCAAAACTCGTAATCCGGTTTTCTTGTCTGCTATTCATCAAATTATGTGTCAACGGAGCCGATGTTTTTGCTTGCGTTATGTTAATAGTGAATTAATTTTTTTTACTGTATTGTCACTAAAGTAATTTTTTATCTACTTAAATAATATATCAGCACTAAAAGTTTTAATTATTTTAAGAGACTGGGATATGATTATCTGGCGAGGCCTACATTTTGTTGCTTCAGCTTCTTAATCTAAATTCTAATTTCCTTTTCCCTTCATAATGCCATGACCTGTGAATTGGCTACGCGTTGGTCAACCCTACCCTTATGAAGCTCGACTCCTCTTCTTTCAAGTTCAATTCCTTTAATTCATTCTTTTATCGTAACATACACTGCTGGCTACCCAAATTGCAACACCAAGAAAGACAAGAGATATCACAACAAAATTTATTTTGTAGATAACATGTTGACCAAGTATCAAATGATTAAATTTATAGACTTCTGTGAAGTGTGGTTCCTGCCAAAATCAGTAGCCAGAGTAGCCGCCATTGTTGGAGATCACCGCTGCCACACGCCTCGGCATTGATTCAAAGAGACTTTGGATGAGTTCTTGGGGTACAGCAGACCAAGCAGCTTCCACACGTTGCCAAAGTTGATCTGCTGTGGCAGCTGGGGATGGAATCTGGGTCAATCGTAGAGCAACCATGGACCACATGTTTTCTATCGGCGAAAGATCCGGAGACCGAGTCGGCCAGGGAAGCAATTCAATCTGGCGATTGACGAAGAACCGTTGGACAATGCGTGCCACGTGTGGTCGCGCATTATCCTGTTGAAATATGGCTGTGGGCAAGCCCTGAAGGTAAGGAAGGACAACTGGCTCCAACACCTCGGAGATGTAGTGCTGGCTGTTTAAAGTACCGGCAATGCGTACTAGAGGTGTGCGAGAGTGATATCCAATACCGCCCCATACCATAATACCCGGTGCAGGACCAGTGTGGCGGTGCATAACGCAGCTGTTCAGCATCCTCTCTTCAAGGTGTCTCCAGAGTCGAATGCGACCATCGTGGTGTTGCAGACAGAAGCGTGACTCGTCAGTAAAGACAATTTTATTCCATTCTGCAGTCCACATCCTTCTGTCATCGCACCATTGGCGGCGGAGACGTCTGTGGTTCTGCGTCAAGGGTAGACAAAGCAATGGACGTCTTGCCGACAGACCACTCTGCTGTAAACGGCGTCGAATGGTACGCGCGGACACTTGATGCGTTACAGACTGCATGTGCTGTGCTATGGTTCGTGATGTGACTGAGCGATCCGTCACAGCCATGCGCACAAATTGCCTGTCATGACGTGAAGTGGTGTGCTGAGGTGGATGCGATCGAACACGCCGGTCCGTCGTACCCTCCTGCATCCAACGATTACATATCCGCATTACAGTTGTTTGGTTTCGTCCAACACGACTATTTCCCTGAAAGATAATCCACATTCTCGGTAGGCCACTATCCTTCCTCTGTCGAACTCGGATACTTGATCAAAAGATGATCGCTGTTTTCGACGTGGCATAATTGATCGTTTATTTGAAAAAACCACAAGAAAAACACAATTGCCGAACTTGAAATCGTCGAAATCTCCAAGCCTTAAATAGCGCTTTGAAGTGGCGCCACAGGCGCGCGTGATGTGCGTCTGCGCTGAAATTCTAATCATTTGCATATCTCACCTCCGCTTATGCATGTTGTAAATTTCATGTTATTTGCATGTTTCCTTCAGGGTGTTGCATTTACAGTGGCCAGCAGTGTAATTGCATTAACACTACAAAAACCTCGCTTTTGGGAATCCGTTTAGGGTTCCCCGTCCGGCCTATAAATGGCGCCAGTGGTCCAATACCCAATCTCATGATACGAAACGGCCTTTCTCTTTCATTTGAGCGAGAGTCATCGCAAATGTATCTACTCTTTAGCACACAGTTATAGCTCTACTCCTGCTCTATATGGAAACGGACTTTTCCTCGCAGGCCAAAGCTAGGATCGATGACGGATCTAGGCGGCAGCCGTACAAATTTTCTAAATTCATGTTTGGCAACTCGTTTACTTCTGAAAATTGCTAACGTTTAATAAATTCATTATCCGTTCGGAGGTGAAAGCAGTGCAATGTTTGAATCCGTGAACCTTGACCATGGCGAAATGTTCCATTCCAAGTCTAACATTCTACATGTTGTTTTACATCTCATGAGAAAATAGCACCCTGAGGTAAACTCAGTTATAGACTGAAATATGGAGGTAAAATAAATAATATCATGCTCTAGTATAGCTGTAAAATTAATCTGGGAACCAGTAAGCAGTCGAGAACACGAGCAAACTCTTATCCGAATGAGAGTATAAAGTACTACATTGCTTTACTTTAAATTTTTACCAGCGTAGCAGCTTTACGAATTATTGGAAATAGTATAATCACCGTAAATCAGGGAGTGAAAAAATTATTGTCTGAGGACTATCCAGTGCGCTTGTTGATGTAGCATAGCTTCTGATATTTGGTCTCTAACTGGACTTACACAACCAACATGTTTTCCCTTCGTCTATTCTGTGGTTTGCCCTAGAGCTCATGAGAAAACGTTAGCTTGAGACAATATCCATTATGAATAGGAAAAAAAGGCAATAACGCGATTCAGATATTGTCGTGTCTGCCGCGTCAACTCCTGTTGTTTTGTCCCTGTACTTTCCTCTCAAGAAAGCAGGGGGTAGGGCAATGACCCCGGCTCGATAAGGGATTCGAGATTGTTGACGGTGCCCCGGCATAAGTCAGGGGGACGTGGGAGATACTGCTTGTGCCCACGAGAGAGTAGGCGTGTGTTTTTTTTTTTTTTAGTCTGCGGTTGTTGGCTCTAGAGAGGGCCGGGCAGACGAATACGGTGCGTGGGTGTATTGAGACCCCAATAACGCACTAGGTCTTTGTTAGGTAACTGTCATTGGGAGATGACTGAAATAGTTAATTGACTGTAGAATACTGTAAATAAGTTTGTAGACAGCTGCGTTTGTGCTTGCGAAAGAAATAAAACTTTGAATATTCACGGGTGTGTACTGAACTTTATGCTGTGAAAATTTACTTGTGTATCATTGAAAACGTCTTGACAAACGAACCAAAGTGAACCCGGGAAGTGAAGGGGTTCGACAGATATCTCACAATTAAATGTGCATAGACATCTGGTTAACTGCCAAACGACGAGACTACCTGCAAAAAAGTAACGATACAGAAAATTGTTAGTGTTATAAAAATGATTACTTAAAAGTCGATAGAAAGATATTCTCGAGTAAGAACCAATTGCAGTTCGGTGAGTCATCGAGAAATTTACGGGAACGCAATTTATAAAACCAATAATAACTTCTTGCCTAGCCATACTAGGTATACATGAAATGAATAAAAATGAAATCTCCTCCAGTCTACTCCAGTCAGTGACATTTCAGGTCGAATGCGCCCGACACGACTGTAAACGGGCTTGTAAGTGCACAGAGGTCAATGGTAGTCGGCGCAAGAGGCTCCGTGAGCTCAGCCCCCTTTCTATGAGCTGCCTATGAATGGTCCTTGCGGTGGCTGAAGACCATTTGCACGTACGATCGATGATAATGATGAATTTGGGGCTCTGAGTGCCGCTCTGACGATTGCTGGGTCCACAGGTTCTGTCGTTTTTCTAGGCCGACCACTTCCTCCTTAACGTTTTGTTGGGCCATGGTTTACCCATTCCTACAAACATCGTCTAATACTGGCGTCGCTGCTATCAAATGTCGAGCGATTCGCCGATTTGACTAACCGGCTTCTTTGAGCCCAACTACACGGCTTCTCTCAAATGCTGACATCTGCGCATATTGTTCGCGCATATGTAAGTGAGGCATTGTTACTGTGTACCTGAGTACAGGGAATGAAATTCGCAAAAAATTTATGACCTGGAATCGAAATTTCTCCTATTTAATATCCTGACAGTTGCGCAGTTATGTTGCGCTACAGCGTCACGTGTTCATTCATTGGCCGTCAAACTTTAAAATTTTGCATTTTCAGTCGAAAGACGTATGCATATCAATTTGTGTACAATTAGCATTACCCCTTCTAGGTGCGTCATATATATATATATATATATATATATCACATGAAGCAACAGAAGGAGGAGCAGCTCAGTGTTAAAAATGTGTCTCCCTTTTTGTCGCCGCCACTAGAGGGCGCTCGCGTGCACTGGCGGGCGGCTTAGTCACTGACAACCATACGCTTTAATATGGATTTTTCGTATTTTTCCTAGCGAAAACAAGTTGTTTTATTTTAGTGCGTATTTAATATGAATTTATTTATTCAATTTAACAATTTTTTATTTTCATTCAAAATCTTTATTTCAATTGTTTATTTTGCTACAATTCAATAAAATTCATAAAGGAAATGAGTAAATAAACTTTTTCAGAATAATTGTGTATTGGTTTCAGAATAAATTAGTTCAGAATTTTGTAATAATTTAATAATTAAGGAAATGAAATTACAGAAAAGAATTGTGAAGAAAGTTTTTTATCATTGTTCATAATCTCTTATGGAAAAAAAATGTGAGAAATAATACTGATTAACCAAAACACACACACACACATAGTAGAAAAGCAACATTTTCTATCAATCACAAATAAATTCTTATCAGGACTAATAAAATAGGAAGTCAATTCAGTATTTAATCAGACAATACTTTAAAATATCTTCCTTTGGAAAAAAAATCAGTCAAAGCATCTCAGATTACACTTTTTAAAACCGGAGGTATAATCGTCAAGTTGGTAAATTACTGAATACAAATTTTTTCAGCGAATTAAAAAGAAAAAAAACAAATAACTTTGACAAGGACAAATCAGCTATATTTTTGAATTTTCACAAAGTACGCATTTTATTGCATAATCAGATTTTGTACGCAGATTTTGCATAAGGATTTATAGTAACAACGTTGCTTATCATACAATGAAAACTTATTCACTTAAGGGGTGTGGTCACTTTTACGTACCATTAAAAGTATCATTTTTAGACCTATGTTCGATTGTATGTACTACTCATGATTTAAACTTGATTTATATGAAATTTTTTGAGTAACTGCTTATAATATTGTTTATTATAGATGCAATTTTTCAAGGTAATTAATAAAAATGACAGTGAAATTTTTTTAAATCGAGCATTTTGCAGTCAACTACTGTGCTCATTCTGCAAAATAAATTATTAAGTTACATTAATAATTTTTTACTATATGTGATTACAATACTTCAGGCAACAATATCCAGCAACATTATTCTAAAATATATTAAAACCTTTTAGTACGTGCTATTTTTAATTAGAAATTTCAAAAATGACTGAGTGAAAGCTTATAAAAAATTCTTTAAAAATTAAAATATATTAAGGTTCGAAAACTTTGGTAGATTTTGTTGTCTAAAGTGTTGTAATCACATATAGTATGCAATTATTAATGTAACTTAATAATTTATTTTGATAGAATGCGCACAGTAGTTGACTGCAAAATGCTCGATTTTAAAAAATATTCACTTTTTATGCATAAAAAATCATTTTATTCTTTTATTAATTACCTTGAAATATTGCATATATAATAAACAGTATTATAGGCAGTTACTCAAAAAATTTCTTGTAAATCAAGCAAAAATCATGAGTAGTACATACAATCCAGCATAGGTCCAAAAATGATACTTTTAAAGGTACTTAAAATTGACCACTCCCCTTAAGGGGAGTGGTCACTTTTACGGTCTTTAACTAACTTACGAAATTTAACTAACTTAATAGTGATTAAATTCAATATTATGGTTCCAGCATTGTCAGGAATTACCTTCAAGTTGGTAAATTATCGATTACAAATATTTTCAGCAAATTAAAAAGAAAAAAACCCAAATAACATTGATATGGACAAATCAGCTATGTTTTCGCATTTTCACAAAGTATGGGTTTCATTGTAATCACAGTAAAAAGATAGGACAATATTAATTTTTTTTTTATATTATACTCAACAGATTTTGCATGAGCATTTATAGTAACAACATTCTTTATCATACAATGAAAACTTATTTACTTATCAACTAACTTAATAGTGATAAAATTCAATATTAAGAAAAGTTAACTGGAAATATTTTATTTCTGTGCACAATTTTAAAAAAAAATTATGGCTTTAGTTAAGACGTGAAGCTCAATTTGCCATAACCATAAAATATATTGAATAGAAGAAAAGTATTTCATAATTACAAAGAACTGAAATTAACAACATACACTATTAATACATTATTATAAAATAAAAATTAAATGTGTGATATACAATTTACTATAGATAAATTTATATACGTAAGTATCGTACATCTTTTATTGATGAGCGATTTCCTTTAGAGCAATAGTATGAGTAATTATTTACATCTTTTTACATACAATAGAGCTTTGTGAACACGTGATGATTATTTTTGATGGGATATAGGGATGATTGAAAAATAAAACACGCTTATTTACAGCAGAACTTAAGACGTCTTAACTTTGCGTTCACTTAAAACACAGCAGCTGTACTTTTCTCTCATTATTATACATCTTATATTAACACAAAACAATAATAATGTTCTTACCTTAGGAGCAGCAAATATACTAGGATTTCTCTGTCCAGTTTCTTTATTTCTTTTTAAGGCTGATCTATAGCCAGTAGAACAACCCGGAGCAAAACACGTGTTTGGCATATTTCTGCACACAGAATGAATTTTAAAATTTATAAAGCAACTTTCACCACCACGCCGTATAACTCAATGTAAAATTGTCACTTCGCTTGCATGTCGCGCCCTCTACCGGTGAGCGACAACAATCTGTTCATTTTTCGAAAAATTCCCCATTGAAGCTTACGCTCCTTCTGTAGGTTCATGATATATTATATATATATATAAATAATGTGTAGCCGTATACAATATGCACAGATATCAGATTTTTATAAGATTAATACAGAGAGTTATAAATTGAGTTAAAATCCATTCAGACTATTTTGACTATCCATGATTTTCGTAAAAGAATTATGATCAAAATCGGTTATAAATGAATCCCTAGAAGTCAGGAAGACTCGAGGAGAAAAAAAAACTCGAAAATAACCCACTGAGCAAACAAATGCTATCCCTCTGTGACAGAGAATTTTGCAAAAATTGAATGACTCTGGGGATGTCTAATTTCAGAAAATTTCCATTTCCTAGGTATCATTTACATTCTGGTATAATGTATTTCTATTTCAAATTTTCTGTATAAGGTATTAATCTTTTATGAAGATCCAGCAAAATGTGTTATCTTTCACCATGAACTACAGAAGGAGGAGCAGCTCAGTGTTAAAAATGTGTCTCCCTTTTTGTCGCCGCCACTAGAGGGCGCTCGCGTGCACTAGCGGGCGGCTTAGACACGGACAACCATACGCTTTTATAGGGAATTTTCGTATTTTTCCTAGCGAAAACAAGTTGTTTTATTTTAGTGCGTATTTAATATGCATTTATTTATTCAATTAAACAATTTTTTTTTTCATTCAAAATCTTTATTTCAAGTGTTTTTTTTGCTACAATTCAATAAAATTCTTAAAGGAAATGAGTAAATAAACTTTTTCAGAATAATTGTGTATTGGTTTCAGAATAAATTAGTTCAGAAATTTGTAATAATTTAATAATTAAGGAAATGAAATTACAGAAAAGAATTGTGAAGAAAGTTTTTTATCATTGTTCATAATCTCTTATGGAAAAAAAATGTGAGAAATAATTCTGATTAACCAAAACACACACACACACACATAGTAGAAAAGCAACATTTTCTATCAATCACAAATTAATTCTTATCAGGACTAATAAAATAGGAATTCAATTCAGTATTTAATCAGACAGTACTTTAAAATATCTTCCTTTGGAAAAAAAAATCAGTCAAAGCATCTCAGATTACACTTTTTAAAACCGGAGGTATAATCGTCAAGTTTGTAAATTACTGAATACAAATTTTTTCAGCGAATTAAAAAGAAAAAAACAAATAACTTTGACAAGGACAAATCAGCTATATTTTTGAATTTTCACAAAGTACGCATTTTATAACATAAGCAGATTTTGTACGCAGATTTTGCATAAGCATTTATAGTAACAACTTTGCTTATCATACAATGAAAACTTATTTACTTAAGGGGTGTGGTCACTTTTACGTACCTTTAAAAGTATCATTTTTAGACCTATGTTCGATTGTATGTACTACTCATGATTTAATCTTGATTTATATGAAATTTTTTGAGTAACTGCCTATAATATTGTTTATTATAGATGCAATTTTTCAAGGTAATTAATAAAAATGACTTTTTATGCATAAAAAGTGAATTTTTTTTTTTTAAATCGAGCATTTTCCAGTCAACTACTGTGCGCATTCTGTCAAAATAAATTATTAAGGTACATTAATAATTTTTTACTATATGTGATTACAATACTTCAGGCAACAATATCCAGCAACATTATTATAAAATATATTAAAACCTTTTAGTACGTGCTATTTTTAATTAGAAATTTCAAAAATGACTGAGTAAAAGCTTATAAAAAATTCTTTAAAAATTAAAATATATTAAAGTTTAAAAATTTTGGTAGATTTTGTTGTCTAAAGTGTTGTAATCACATATAGTAAGCAATTATTAATGTAACTTAATAATTTATTTTGATAGAATGCGCACAGTAGTTGACTGCAAAATGCTCGATTTAAAAAAAATATTCACATTTTATGCATAAAAAATCATTTTATTTTTTTATCAATTACCTTGAAATATTGCATAGATAATAAACAGTATTATAGGCAGTTACTCAAAAAATTTCTTGTAAATCAAGCAAAAATCATGAGTAGTACATACAATCCAGCATAGGTCCAAAAATGATACTTTTACGTATTTTAACTAACTTACGAAATTTAACTAACTTAATAGTGATTAAATTCAATATTATGGTTCCAGCATTGTCAGGAATTACCTTCAAGTTGGTAAATTATCGATTACAAATATTTTCAGCAAATTAAAAAGAAAAAACCCCAAATAACATTGATATGGACAAATCAGCTATATTTTCGCATTTTCACAAAGTATGGGTTTCATTGTAATCACAGTAAAAAGATAGGACAATATTAATTTTTTTTTTATATTATACTCAACAGATTTTGCATGAGCATTTATAGTAACAACATTCTTTATCATACAATGAAAACTTATTTACTTATCAACTAACTTAATAGTGATAAAATTCAATATTAAGAAAAGTTAACTGGAAATATTTTATTTCTGTGCACAATTTAAAAAAAAAATGATGGCTTTAGTTAAGACGTGAAGCTCAATTTGCCATAACCATAAAATATATTGAATAGAAGAAAAGTATTTCATAATTATAAAGAACTGAAATTAACAACATACACTATTAATACATTATTATAAAATAAAAATTAAATGTGTGATATACAATTTACTATAGATAAATTTATATACGTAAGTATCGTACATCTTTTATTGATGAGCGATTTCCTTTAGAGCAATAGTATGAGTAATTATTTACATCTTTTTACATACAATAGAGCTTTGTGAACACGTGATGATTATTTTTGATGGGATATAGGGATGATTGAAAAATAAAACACGCTTATTTACAGCAGAACTTAAGATGTCTTAACTTTGCGTTCACTTAAAACACAGCAGCTGTACTTTTCTCTCATTATTATACATCTTATATTAACACAAAACAATAATAATGTTCTTACCTTAGGAGCAGCAAATATACTAGGATTTCTCTGTCCAGTTTCTTTATTTCTTTTTAAGGCTGATCTATAGCCAGTAGAACAACCCGGAGCAAAACACGTGTTTGGCATATTTCTGCACACAGAATAAATTTTAAAATTTATAAAGCAACTTTCACCACCACGCCGTATAACTCAATGTAAAATTGTCACTTCGCTTGCATGTCGCGCCCTCTACCGGTGAGCGACAACAATCTGTTCATTTTTCGAAAAATTCCCCATTGAAGCTTACGCTCCTTCTGTAGCTTCATGTCTTTCACATTAAAGCAATTATAATACTTTTCAAGATGGAATTTCAGTGACAGTGAATGGCAACAATCTTTTTAAAAAGATCAAATAGAAGCTTTTATTCTCGGCCGTTTCAAGGAAAATTCAGAAAAATAGGTGAAAATGTAATGAAATTGATTACAGTCAGTTTTTAATTTCTTTTTGTGATTGTTAAGTGACAATGAAATAATTTTTCTGAAATGATTACGATTTTGAAAGTATCGAGAATATGAAAATTATACTATACTTATTATCCGAACACAGTATTTTATTTAGTTACATTTCTATTAATTTATATTCCCCTAGTATAACGATGTGCAAGGTACCACCGCTTATATTTTTATTTTGGAATTCAGACAAGTATTGATATATAATACAAACTGTAGAGAAAAAAATTAAAACTTGAAAACGAAAAATTCCGTATATTTTTCAAATATATTGACACTATATTTACAGTGTCTGAATATCTGTAGATTTTTCATTTATATAAATTATTTTTTATATCATTTGGCAATCATTTATGTAAAACGTATATAAAATTATTTCGTATTCAGAGCAATAAAAGGAATCTGTTAAAAATGATACAATCTAAAATAGACAAAAACTAAAATTTTCATTCCCTTTCAATCAATTTCTATATTTATGAAACTTCTCTATCTAAAATTCGGATAAATCAGAAGCTGCATTAATTTGTGAAAATTCAAATAGTTATTGAAACGTTAAGTTGCTTTACTATTAGCTTCTTGTAATATAATTTATCTTTTAATAAAATTATAATGATTATAGGACTGAAAATTATATGTATAATCTTAATTTATTTCAATGTTTTATTAGCAATGTAGATTTTTGCTAAGCTGACCCCTCCCAGAATGGGCGTGTTTAATGCAATGCTTTCATTTAAAGCTCTCTGAGTTTTGTACAGCAATTTGTGATAGATGATTGTTCTTTTTGAGGACGAGACGACTGATTTTTATCAGATAAGAGTAGAAATTTTACAGTAATTCCGCAATTATAATTAGCAATTTCATTATTCATTAAAATGAAAAATATTCAAATACAGAAATTAAAATAAAATGGTTCTCGATGTTGCGAATTTTATTACTATGCATTAAAATTTCCTGCTGTAAGTTTGAACCTTCTACTTCGATACTGGTTTAATACAAACTACCGAGAGTGTACAAACGTGTACATTCTCTCAAATAAATATAAGAACAACGTAACGTTTTCGACACTGATGAGGTTCTTAGCAAAAAAGCTTTTGAATTAAGTAGCTTATTTCACATCTCGAACTTTAAATTATATTTGTCCAAGAATGTCTAGCATGTTTGAAGGAGTATTTGATTACTTTAATGCAAAGTGAAGAAACTATACAATTTTTATCACGTAAAATTTCAATTTTGATCTTGTAGATATTAGCGTGTATTTTTCCCCCCAAATCAGATTCGGAATTTTTTTTAACAGTATTAGGGATGGATCGGCAATACTGGACCTGTTATTTGGCAACAGGTGTGTGCTAACTGAACTTTGGACCTGTTACCGATTTTCAAAAGTAACAGGTACGGCGTACGTGTCAAACGATAGAATACTCCCGCCAGGCGAATAGAACAGGGCCGGCAGGCGGGAAGCGGGGACGAAATAAGTATATGAGTATTTTTCCGTACCTGTTACCAGAAAATACTCCCTTGTCTAGGCGTGGAGCGGGGACGAAATAAGTATACGCGTATTTTTCCGTACCTGTTACCAGAAAATACTCCCTTGCCTAAACGAGTATTTCCACACTCGTTTATACTTTATACTCCTGCGTACTGCGTAGGAAGGGTCGTCGGGCGCATACAAAACAAAGAGACGAGTATTTCTACTTGTCTTGTGACTTTCCCCATTTCCTGTTTACCAGGAAATATTCGCTTACCTAGACATTTTCACGTTCGTTTATAACCATTATTTTCCAATAAAATTGACAGTTGATCTGAATTTCGTTGGACACATTCTAACTTTCTTCTTCATTATAATTCATGACTATTATTAAATACTAATACACTCAAATACCTTTATAAAAATATTTACTTTCATTGGTTTTGAAATAAAATAACATCTTTGGGTTAATGTTGTTGATAAAATTCACTGATTATTCATTATATTATTGGTAATCATTTATGTGTTTTATGACAGGTGAAAAAATTGTATCTGCTCACTTGTCAGGATTTTGTGAATTAAATTGATGATAATAAAAAGAACGTCTTATAAAAAAAAAATTATTTTATAGTAAACAAGATTGTCATTAGCAAAACATAAATATTTTTTAGAAAAAAGAACTTGGTATTATGTATTTATTGTACAATAGGTATACAGATTTTATAAATAATCAACTGAACAATTGTAGTTTGCACATAAATATTAATTATCCCTTTATGTAAATATGAATTAAACTATACCTAATACAATTATATTAATATTACAGAAAAACTAATTACTAAAATTTTAGTGAATAATAAAAAAATGGAATATTATTTAATGTTCTAAATATTAACAGTATTAACAGCTACCTTAATAGTAATACTAACTTTTTGTATCCAAATCAAATAACATAACTGAATAGGTATTTAAATATAAACGCATTACATTAATTATTACGCATTATTGTTAAAATGTACATGGCATTTGTAAAAATCTTACATTAATCATTAAAAATGTTGTTACACTTAAATTTTTGTTTTCGTTACTTATTGGTTTATTTTCTTTATTTTTAGTCTTAAAATAATTGCTCACTATAGACGGTCAATCACCACAGAATTGGTCTATTAGTTTCTATTTTTTTATCAATTCAAAATCGCTTAATAACTATCAATAAATAAAACAATGAAAAATAATGACAGGAAGTGATAAAAAGATTGGTAGTTAATTTCTAATGATAATTGCGAAATTTCGAAGTCCTTCATGAGCAAAATTGAGCGTTCGTGTTTAAAAATAAAAGTTGATTGACTTTTTCGCCATCTAACCGAGAACGGCGATCGGATATTATTTATCCAGACTTGGAAAATATTCTTTCGCACGGGGCAGAAGTTTCGAAGGCACGAAGATTTTTTTTTGCCAATTAGCTAAGAATTCGGTAATTAAATTTTTGTTCCGCCCACCATTTTATAGCAGACTAGGCACTAGGCGCCACGGTAACTGGTACGGGGTATAGACCTCGGTAAATGAGTATGGAGGGGAGAGAGGATGACGGAATGACGGGAATGAAACTGGAAGACGAGGTTAGGGTAACAGGTATTTTGTAGCAGGTATTTTTTTGGAACTGGATCGCTTGGACCTGTTGCTGGAAAATACTCGTTTTTGGCATCTCTATAATATGCTGCATTATTATTAGATTCTCTCGTTTAGGGAGAATTCACTAGACCACGTGTTTAAGGACAAAACTAAAGCAGTCAATACATATTTTTTTTATTTAAACATAAACTAAATGAAATAACTGGTGAGCATCTATAAATAATTTATTCCTATATGAACTCATATTTCTTTTAAAAGTGCTTAGGAGAGGGAGTGGTAAGAAGTTTAACGTTCGTATTATCAGTAAGGAATTTTTGAAGGGCGCGATCAGAAGGATTAGTATGGCGACAGTTCCAGGCGGTAATATGCTAATTTAAATCGCGAAAAACAAAACAGGAATTATATGAGTAGTATATAGCTAGAGATATCTTACACAAGAATTATTTTGCTGAGGTGGTTATAGACGGAGGAATTAAAAATTTTGACATTTGGCATAACCATGATTGGAGTTTTATCAGCTCTCACCATGCGAACATAGCGGTACCACCACCGGGATTCATATTTGAATTATGCAGCAGGGGTGAACGGCCTTTGCGAAAGAAGAAAAAAAGAGCAAGGACGAAGTAAATTTAGTTTCTTGAATTAGCGAATATTATAATTTTCCATGAAGTCACGAAATTTATCAATTTCATTGGAAATGCTGTTGACTTTCCTGAGCAAAACTGTTAGTGAGAAGAAGGAAGGACAGCTAGACCTGATAGGGGGGGGGCGGGGTTTAATTAATTATCAATAATATGAAGAATATCTAGAAATCTTTGCACAGGGTTATTTCATTTTCCTTTAAAACAAAGGAAATAGATTTTAAAAGTTCTGAAATATTATAAATAATAAATTCAGTCATCATTTCTTTGAAAGTTTTAATAATGACGACGTTTTCTTCGAAAGTAGAAGTTGACACAGCAGAAGTGGGTGCGCCAGTGGGAGGTGAGGTAACCACATCGGTTTGGGAGAGCGTGGCTCAAATCTTTATTTCGGGGTGATGGGGGAAATACTGACTTGGTGGCAGAGGATTTTTAACTTTTATCGAGCAGGTTCATTTGAATTTGTTGCTGATACGTTTGCGGTAACGTCGACATTACGATTATTTCAATGTAATATTGATGCAGCACTTTCTTCGCGAGAAACTAATTTTGTTGCGTTATTTTGCCCTTTCCAGGCCGAAGTTTTAGGGGGCTTTGGGGTGATAGCTTAATTTTTTTTATTTATTTCTTGAAATTTTTATTTATTTTGGATAAAATGGTATATTGTGGTTTTCAATGAATATTTATTTATGGTATTAGTTATAACAACTTGAGAAGATCGTAAAGATATAATTTTATTAGAATTAAATTATATATAGTGCAATTTTGACATTGACGGATACGGCGGCAGTACTAGGCCTAACTGGTGTAGGGAGACGCCCACAGCGGTGCTGGAAGCTTGGCTTTTCGACAGAAGAGGTATACTGTGGATATATTGTTCACAAGCTTCAGAGATTAAAAGATTTGACATACAGCGGGAAAATTTCAAGGAAAGTAGCAGGCAGCTGTAAACAGAAAAAGATAAGTATTTAGTTGAATTTATATCACGAACAAGTTGTTGGTGAATTGTTTTGATTTTGAATAGCGGCCAAGGTAGGCTTGTTGTTTATTTTCTGTGTCTCTGATGGACGTATTTATAGAATTTATTGTCATGGTAGCTTTCTGTGTATACACAAAACTGTGCTAAATATAGTGTGCTATGCGAGATATTGGGAGACTCTATAATAATAATAGAGTTGATATTGAATAAAGTTTGCCGTAGAGATAAGCTTTAGCAATGTGTAGAAGGTCAGAAAGGACATCTAAACCAGCTTCGAAGAAAGGGCAGAAAGGCCCTGAATTGAAAACGCTTAAGGAAATGGAAGAGAAAACGCCAGAGGGTAATAAAGGCGATACACCAGTGACAAGTAAAGAGGATAGGCCAGGAGTGAGTAAAGATGAGACGCCACGATTAAGGAAGGAAGTTATGCCGAGTACTAGTAAAGAAGAAATACGTAGTGCAAGTGGATTAGAAGATTTAGGAAAAGAGGGAGGGGAAGAGAGAGAAAGAGATGGCGAAATTGAAAAGAAGGTATATGATGCAGCGTATACATATGGTGACTTGACAGTCAAAGAGGTACATGAAAGAATGGTTTTAACAGTAGCGAAAAGCAGTTGCACGGCAGAAGAAAACGAGAGCTTATTAGAAGATATCGGCATTATAGTGGCGCTATTTAGGAAGCAGCAAGCGCACACGCAATTTGTAAGAGGAATGTTACATGAAAGGAAGAAGGAAAAGAACCTTATAAGTGAATCATACTCAGATAGAGCCAGAGCGAGGTCTAGAAGCAGGTCGAGATCTGCGAAAAGAGATGAAAAAAGGTTTACACGTGATCACGATAGTACCAAGGGAGGAACAGAATGCTGAAGTAACTAGAACGAACATACAGAATGAAATCAGTCCAATAAAGATGAAAGTGGGAATAAAGGCATTTAGAAAAATAAGTAAAGGAGGAATGTTAATTGGCACGGAAACAGTTGAAGATATAGATAAGATAATTGAGGAAGTTAGAAGTAATGATAAGTTAATGGAAAAGTATAAAGTAGAGAAACCAAGGAAGAGGAGACCTCAAATTATAATATACGGAGTGACTGAGGAGTTAGAGATGGAGGAATTGAAAAGTATGATAAAAGAACAAAATGTAGAGTTAAGGGGACTCGGTACCAAAAATTTTTTTTTCTTAAATAATGCCTATATTAAAATTCTGAAATCATATTTAAGTAAGTCTGAATGATACAAAATAATAAAACATTTCAAATTATTAACATTTTTATAATTTTTTATAAAAATTTGAATTTTTTAAAAAAAATTCAATAATTTTCAAATTCCTACTTCTTTTTTAATTTTTATATTTGGAACTAGATTTTTTTACCACTTGTTCATCATACCTAACTACATAAAACTTCTGAGCAGATTTTAAATAAAATAAGTAGATCAGGGTAAAAAAAAATAAAATGTGGTTGCATATGGAAAAAACGATAGAAAATAGTACTTTTTTAGATTCATAAATTTTTTTAAAAAGTTTTTTCATAGATATCAAAAAACCACTCAGACGTTTTGATGCAGTAAGTATCAAGATTAATCAAAAAAAAAATTAGACTATTTGCATTAGAATTGTAGAAGCCTTAGCATTTCGAAGATGGGGAGAATTTGAAAAATCACAAACTGAGAAAAATGAGTTTAAAGATTTCATTTATAGAAAAACCATATTAAATATAATCTTACTTCATGAAAACTTTTTTGCCAACAATAATAGGATATATTATTTGTTTTCACAACAAAAAATAAAAGCTAGAAACCTTAATTTAAAAAATTGAGATGCATATATAAGCTGTTATCCACTCGTTTACTGCAGTAAAATTATCTTGAAATAGACAAATGCTATAAATGTACAAAAATTAAGGCAAAATATATATTACTTACTTGTTATATATTTATAATAAGATGCACTACTGTCATAAATCCTAAATAATAATAAACATAAACTATTAATAGCTTAAGATATGAATTTTGAAACCACCAAATTTTAATATTTCAATTTCTAAATTTAATAAACAAGGGTCAATTACTTTCCAATAGATTTAAAAGTAGCCAGCACTATAAGTAATTCCTTCTCTCTTTTTTTCTACAATTTCTCTTTTAGCTTTTGCATTTTTTACAATTTTTCTTACATATTGATATTTAGATGTAGCTCGTCTTTCTCGAAAAGATTGTTTTCGCATATCTAACATTTTTGCAAATCTTTATGTATGGCACCCTGACTTTATTCCTAGTATTTTATGAACTCCTTTTAATGTAAAACTCACACCTTTGTTATATTCGCAAATTGCTTGTCTAACAGAACAATCTACACGTTTTTTATACACAAATATGTCTTTGGTACACCTAGACCAAATCATATTATGCAAACTTTCATTTGCATTTTGCGTTTTGTAACTAATGCACTTTTCTAAAAGTTCATTTGATGCTAGTCGTTGGTAAATAGGAAGTATCTTTGGTAAAAATTCTTCTTTAATCGGTGTTCCAACATTTAACTTATGATTTCCTGGTTTTACAACTTTCGAAACTGCAGACTGATAGAAACACCATGAATCAGCCCCACTTGGACATTTGTGGTGCTGTGGTTTTTGGTCAGTTGAAATACCGTGGAACAATGTAGCATATATTGCAGTTTTCATATTATTTACATCACCCTTGTTCTGTAAAATTGCTCTTTGATAGTATTTTGTGAGCTTTTTTATTGTCGTTTCCTTAAGACTACCATGCTCTTTGCCTCCTAAATTGACACCACGAACACGCCAATCTTTAACAGCATTTCGCAAAGCTGTCCCTAATCTCTTACTTACGCGATTTACACATTCTTCCTTTTTAATTTCTACAGAAATATCACAAACAGGAAACAGAAATATCACAAATAGCTGAAGTTTTTGAACCTGATCTATAAGCTTCTTTCACTTCCTTATGAACTTGTTCGAACATATTTTTTGATAAAGTACAAGTTGCAGAGTTAAGCTTTTCAACACACCTCATATAAGTTCGTGAAGAAAATGGGGCCATATTCATTGACATACAAAATTTTTCAATAGCAGTATATCCTTTCCCAATATTAGAAAAGGCACTGTCAACTTGAATATTTAAATTAGAACATTCTTGTTTCCTTTTAGTGCCTGATAATACATTGGTGCACTCTAAACAAACAAGTTTTAAATTTCTGTAAAAACCAACTGCACTGCTACAGTCTAATTTGAGAGATATGTTTCCACAATCTACACATTTCACATTAGAAAACAAATTTCACAGTTCAACAGTATTTACAAAAATATATTCACCATTAATATTTTCTGTTTCTATTTGATTACAAGATTGAAAATTCTGCAATCGAGCACAACTGTTTGATGACATGCTTGTGTTCATGCAACGTGATTCTGCACTACTATCACTTATTATGTTACCTTCGGTTTTTTTCCATCTTTTATTATTATTTTCTGTTGCAAGAACAGATTTTCTTTTCCTTCTAGGCATGATTTCAGAAGAACACACAAAATAAATAAAAATGAACGAAGCTTTCACTTCTCTAAACGAACTCGAATTATAAAACGCAATCCATGAAAAAAAAACAGTGTTCAGCACTCGTAAATGTAAACAAGTTGGCGCTACGGTTGTGGATAATCTAACTTTGAAAGCAGCATCGATATAAAAATAATTATTTTTACAATAAACCAGGGAGACGATCAGATCTCAGCTGTAAACATTGAAGCAGCTGGGATTTAAAGGGACATTTAAAGGGAAAATGAAAGATATGGGTTACGAAAATTAACCATAACTCCTTAAATATTTATCAGAATGACACGAAATTTGGGTGGAATCTTCTAGACATGTGAAGGAATAATTTAGAATAAAAATATGAAATTCGTCAATTTGGTCATTTTTCGACAAAATGAGATGTACCGAGTCCCCTTAAAGATACAGAATAGGGAGAAATACAGATGATCACAAAATTTAAAGTTAGAGGAGGTGAAAATGTCATTCTAAGCTTGAATGGTGAATCGTTTAAAAAGATAATGAAAACAAAAAAAATAAATAAAAATAGGTTGGAATAGATATAATATTAAGGAATATCTGAGACCCAAAATTTGTTTTAAATGCTTCAGAATTGGTCATATAGCAAAAGTCTGTTTGAATAATAAAATATGCAGAGATTGTGGAGAAAATTATCACGAAGGTGACTGAAAAACAGATTACTTGCATTAATTGTAAAATCTTTAATAGTAAAAATGAAAATAAAGTAGAAATAAGACATGCGCCTACCGCTATGACGTGCACTAGATATAGCACGGAGGTAAGCAGATTAATTAGCAGAACTGATTATGGCCCATAATGCCACGTTATCATTTAAATGCGTTCATTTTAATTTTAATAGATCTATTAACGCGGTACGAGATTTTGTAAGCAGTATGAGTTTTGATATAATTTCGGCAAATAAGCCATATTATAAAGGAGGGGTAGATAGTGTGTTGGAAGGATTTCCAGCGAGCTACCAAAAAATATAAAAAATGTGGAACTCAAAGCAGCTTTAGGGTTGATTTACAGGCACGTGAAGGGAATGTAACGGGAAGGAGCCGAGCGCGCGACGAGTCGTCGCAATCATTTCCTCCTTGTCTTTCAGTGGAACTGTTTATACTGCGCCGTGACACGTCCGATTCCCGGCCGAGAATCGGCACCACTCGGCCGTCTCTCGTTCATGGCAGAAAGTAAAAAGTGGCTATTCAAGATATAATTTACATAGTGTTATTTATGTTTGATATTTAATATGGATGATGAAAACTCATTGAGCTGGTGAGAGGTTTTGTACGATTTGGCCCATCAAAATACATGAATTCAAAGTTCCAAATGACAATTCGGAAGGCAATAGGAGAAAATTATACTTGAAATTACAATTGGTTCACTAAAATATAAAATTTATCAAATTGGAAAAATTATTTACACGATTTAGAAAGTGTAAATTGTTAAAAACAAATACTTACATGTATAGATTTGTTGGTTATAAAGCAATTTTTCTTGCTTTCTGAGCAACAAAATTGTATATTAAAAGTGAAAAGTCCAAAGATGATGAGAGATCATTTTTTTTTAGAAATAAGTGCCAAGGAGGACAGGCATACAATCCGTATTCAAAGCTTTCTGATTGTACCTGCTTTGTAATATTTTCAATTCTTGTGGGAAAAAAAATCCATTATAATGATAGAGAGAACAAGTAAGGGCCATTTTTTGTTTATCCTCACTCCTTCAGCCTTCGGACCCCTTTTTTCCCAACAGGTTTGGAGCCAGGGCCGCCCAGAGGGGGGGGGAAGTGGGGCACTTTGCCCCAGGCCCCCAACTGCCGGAGGGGCCCCAAAAAATTTTTAAAAAAATTATTTATTAGATTTCCACGAAAGAAAATTCTGAAACTTGTACCGTACTTCAAAATTCAAAATAATCTACTGAAAAAAGGCCCCCCCCCCAAAAAAAATAAATATTCGATTAATCAGATTTCTTGGGGGCCCCCAACAGAAGTTTGCCCGAGGCCCCGTAAAGTCTCTGTGCGTCCCTATTTGGAGTGCATTTACTTATTTGTCTTACACTCCCTGCAGAAATGTCTTGTCTATTGTTTGCTTTGAATAGAGCAAACATTTGACCAAATGGTATTAGTATTCGTTCACAAGGATATGTTGACGTTTTCCTCAGTTTGCAACTATTCCGTGAAAACGAACAAAATCCGACAAAACGGTTTATAATTCTTCAAATGACTGTATGTAGTAACTGACAGATAGTAGAAAGTGATATTGAAAAAAAGGATTGATAATCAAGGGTTTACTATAACTGAATTGAAGATAAATCATGTTTTTTTTAACCGAGAAAGTTTTCGAATCAAAAGGGTAGTTTGTCAATTAAGATTCTTTCTGCGATTCTTTAGAAAAAAATCGAAACATATATTTTTATAAGTTGAATTATAGAAACCGCGAAAAATGAGGGATTTCTTTAAAAACCCGTAACATTTAGAAAAGTGTTGCTATGAGAAATTAAAATGGTGGCCCTGGGCGGTTACCCAGTTTGTCCACCCCTAAGCACGGCCCTGGCTCTCCTCTAACAAAAGTGTGATAATGGCTAAATCTTTAACTGAAAAATGAAACCGCGCCATGACGTTACAAATCTTTCACAACTAATGAAACACGTTCCCGCCACTTTCTACTCCCGTCTCTGTATAAACACATGCAGCCGGCGCTCGGGCTCGGCTCGTTACGTGCCTGTATAAATCAACCCTTAATAGTGAAAACAAATTTTAGATATATAGCTATAATTATAACCGAGTATATTGTGGGAATAAAATGTGGTAGTGGTAACAATGGAACTATTTTTATTACTATTTACTTGCCACCAGCGGGTGGCAGTATGGAAAGGGTGGAGCCCCAATGGAGTCAATTGCAAGCCATTCTAGAAAAGTATAAAAATAAGAAAATAATCTTAATGGGAGATTTTAATGCTAATTCAACGATCTGGGACTAAAAGACCTACGAATGAAAGAGGGGCAGAGATAATAAAATTGATATTAAGATTTAATGGAATAATACATAATAATCCGGAGAGTATCCCCACATATGATGGCCCTTTTAGCCAAGGTTGGCCGGACATAACGATAACATTTGGCTTGAAGCAAGAGTATGTGAGTAATTGGGAGGTGACTGATCAATATGTTAATTCAGATCACAATGCAATACAATTTGATATAATTATGGGAGATATAGAGAAGCAAATAGAAAACAGACCAAGATGGGAAATGAAGAAAATAAGATGGATGGATTCCAGAGTGGAGCTAAATTCAGTAATAGCCGATCTTAAGAACCAAATGGGAGAAGTAAGTATAGATGAAAGCATTAAGAGGTTTAATGATAAAGTAATTGAGCTGTGCAAGAAGCATAGCAAAAAGAAAAAGAGAGAGCAGGTTCATAAGGCTTGCTGGTGGAACGAAGAGTTAACAGTAAAGAGAAGCAAAGTGCGAGCATTGAGAAGAAGAATGCAAAAAGCTAGTAGTCCACTTGAGCGGAAGCAGAGGATGATGAGATTTAAGGAAGAGAGAGCCCAATATAGACGCATGATTGTGCAGGCGAAAAGGGACAAATTTAGAGAATTTTTGGAGAAATTAACAGTTGGTGATACATTTGGATCGGTTAAAGGTATTATAGCGGAAAGAAAACATAATGTTGTAAATGCGCTGAAAAATAAATTCGATGAATTAGTAGATGATGAAGAGGAAATAGAAAAGATATTGGCAAATTTTCATTTTAGAACAACCGATGAGCTTGAAGAGGAAGATGTAGAACAGTATGATATGAGTAATTCTATGGAAATTACAGAATTAGAAATAGAGTTCATAATGGAAAGTATGAAGAAAGGTAAAGCTCCTGGGTATGAGGGTATTACATTAAGTGTAATTTATGAAGTTAATTATGCAGATAAAGAGCTATTGCTTAATTTATTCAACAGATGCTGGTCGGAGTCTTATTTTCCTGTGGATTGGAAAAAAGCTCAAGTTCTGTATTTTCATAAAGAGGGAAAGGAAGTAATAAATCCTGGCTCATATCGACCTATCTGTTTACTTCCTGTTCTAGGAAAAATTTTAGATAAAATCATTACCAATAGACTGATTATACATCTGGAAAAAGTTAAACTGTTATCTGAAGCTCAATACGGTTTTAGACGTTCCATAAGTACATCCCATGCATTGAATAACATCATGAAAATGGAAGATAATAAAAGTAATAAAATGCACACATGCCTCATATCGTTAGATATTAGGAATGCATTTAATTCTATAAAAAAAGAAAGCATTATTAGAGAGCTTAAAAAGATTAACTTAGAGGGTAAATTATTTAAGATTATTAACAGCTTTTTAAGTAATAGAAAAGTAATATTAAGAAGAGAGGAACATCTTTATAATGTAGGTGTGCAGCAGGGATCGTCACCGGAGCCGATTCTGTGGCTTATTGTAATCAATGAATTGTTGAAGATAGAGAAATATAAAGATCATTATTTTATTCAAGCATTTGCAGATGATATTATGATAATGTTAAGGAGTCCAGTTGAGTATAAATTTACAGAGCTATCTAAAGATGCACTTGAAGAATGTGAAAATTGGGCAAATAGAAATAGCCTTGATTTTAGCATCGATAAGTGCTATTACACGATTGTGGCAAAGAAAGGATCAATAAGTCGAAGACCAACTATTAAAATAGGAAATAGGAGTATAAAGTATAGACACGAGATCAAGTATTTAGGGATGCTCATCGATGCCAAAGTAAACTTCTTAAAACACTTAGATATGGTTAAAGAGAAGGCCTTGAATTATATGTATAAATTGATGAGGATAATTAAGAAAACTTGGGGAGTTAACCCAGAGATTGTAAAGCAAGTTTATAACGTTGTGATAGAAAGAATGTTGTTATATGCATCAGATGCATGGTACAGAGATCAGAAAGTATTTAATAATAAATTGACCCAAGTTCAAAGACCATTTTCACTTATACTAACTAAAGCTTATAGAACGGTATCGACTGATGCATTGAATGTTATGGCGGGATGTATGCCTCTATACTTAAAAGCTAGTATGAGTAGGAGACTTTACAACATTTATGATGAAGGGAAACAAGTAGAGGTGCAGGGAGAATTGTTGTGTGAAACGAATAGCGAAAAAAGGGCTAGAAGAATTAGAGGTATTGAAGATCTAATGAGTATAGAGTGGGTATTTGATTGTAAACCGCAGACAAAAGTGCACATATATACAGATGGATCAAAAATAGGAGAAAGGGTAGGCGCATGAATGGTTGTGTATATGGAAGGAAGACAAACGGAGATATATACAGAAAGGATACAAGGGGGGAAACTCGTATGTGGCAGAGTTGAGAGCAATAGAGAAGTCATTGGAGATCATGAAAGAAAAGAGCATAAATGTCTTTGATATCTATACGGATTCAAAAAGTGCCCTAGAAGCGTTGAGAACTGTAGGGTACAAAGGAGACATAGTAGAAAACATAAAGTCATTCATTAAAAGAGAAAATATGCGAGTAATGTTTCACTGGGTAAAAGCCCATATCGGATTTGAAGGAAATGAGGCAGCTGATATAGCGGCGAAAGCGGCAACGGAAAAGAATGACATTGAAAAGATCTACAAATATAACAGGAAAAACGTAAAGAAAAAGTTAGAAAAATTGACAAAAGAGTGCTGGCAAGACAAATGGAATATGTCTGAGAAGGGAAGGCGGGTGTATCAAGTTTTCCCGAAAGTTACAGAGAAAAGGTTAAGTGCAGATTTTAAATTAAATCAAGCTATTACTGGCCATGGCTGCTTTGCCAGCTATGAGCATAGATTACATCGTAAAGATAATAAGTGTACTTGCGAAGCTATAGAGACAGTGGAACATTGTTTATATGAGTGTTTAAAATACCAACATTTACGAAGTGTCTTATCATTTGACCATAGTAACTGGGACAGAGAAAAATATTTTAATAATTATTACTGCAGAAAAGTAGTCAAGGCGAGTGAATGTGCGTAATGAATGCACAAATGGATTACTACTTACCGTTCTCAGCTGAGGGAAGCAGTACCTAGATAGAACACGTCGTGTTAGGAGATAGGCCATCGCGAATATAATGTTATGATAAATTTTCATGTTTAAAGATAGTAAAATGTTGCTTTAGTAACTGAAAAGAAATGAATGAGAAACGGTGTATATTAAAATGTTAAAAAGCTAAGAAATATGAGATAAATTAGTAATGTAGAAGAAAAGGCTAAAAGGGAAGTTTAAAATGGAAAATGGTAACTGAATTATTGTATAAAAAGTAATGTTTTAAGTAACTAAAGTACGTCTAGTATAAGAATTGGAATAAATATAGTTGTGAAATAAGGCCTACTTTGAATAGTAAAAAAAATTAAGTTAGGTAAAATGAATATATTAAATAGGAAATACAAAGATTATTTCAAGTAATGTTACAAGCGTAATGGCTACTACAGTAATAAGATCAATACAAGCAATAGCATAGAATAAGGTAAGGTAAGGTAATTAGAATATCAAGTGTTATAGTATATTTGAAATCTAATGCAACTTGTAACATAACAAGCGTAGAACAAATTTTTATAAATAAGTCAAAAGGATACAACCTCGAATTGTGGCTAGTAGGTGAGAGATGACAGGAGAATCTAGAAGATTACACTGAAAATCCAGATGGGCGTTTTGTTTAAAAGAACGGAAGGGCCAATCAAAATTCAAGTGTGTGTTGATGCGGTGTTGGCATTTAATTAATGAATAACCTAATTTGAGATAGGAAAGATTCAGTGAAAGAAAGAAAGAAAAAATTAGAAGAGAAGAAAATAAATGTGCATTTAGAGGGGAACAACTAGTTCAAAGAATGATTAAATAATATTTGTGTTTTGCATAATAAGGTTGGAGAGAGAAAGTTACTGAAGGGAATTAAAAAGATCACCAGAGTAGATCAGTGTCTCAGAGCTAAGGCTCTGGACTTCAGCGTAGAATGTAGTGAGTTCGGGCCTGACGCAGGGCAACTTGCGTTTTGAGATGAAAAGAAGGTTGAAGAAAGAAAAAATGAATAAATAATTAATTACAATTAAATAATGATATAAAAGAATAATAATAAAATTAGTAAATGAAAAAATATATATAATGTAGGATAACTAAATGTAATTTAAAGGTATGCAAAGATTACACACAGTTAGTTATTATTATGTAAGTTGGCAGTGTGTACAAAACAGGTGCCGAGGGAATTTATTAATGTATTGTCTGTGATATTAATTTTACATGATGTATTTTTGAGTAGTATGAGTTGTAATACCACTTGTCTACTGTTACACATAGAAATCAAAAAGAAAATAAAAAGAAGAAGAAATGTATTGTAATTTAACTTTGCTTGTAATCAGAAATAAATACAGAAAGGTAAAAGTCGACTGGAACCGGAAACGGTCAGCTCGAAAATTTAATTTGTTTTAGACCTCCAAGTAGAGAGTCTGTTGCCACGGATATGGCTAGGCAATAACTATGTTATTTTTTTAAACTTAAGTTGTTTTGTTTAGTTAATGTGACTTATATACATAACCTTGCCGTTTATGCATTCGCAGTGGTCGGCATGATTTACGAATTATTTATTGAAATTGCAGGGGAATAGGACATGGAATTCGCTGTCGCATAATTTTAACAGTTAATTTGTCTTGATTTTTTTCCCTCTACTTCGAGGATTTAAGGGGCAGCCACCGTACTTAGTGGTGTGACTGCCATTGCAATTAGCACACTTGGTGGAGGCATCAGATTCTTTTAGGGTGCACTCATTACTAGAATGATCCTTAACGCACATCACTCACCTAGGGGAGAGTTTGCAGATGAGCGAGGAATGCCCGAACATTTGGCAACTTTAGCACTAACTTACGCCAGTTTGCTTAAAAGTGCTCAAATATCAAACGAAGATAGTTGATAGTTTTTTGTTTTGACAAGATTGTCATTATTGGGGGAAGGCCTGATCGATACCACAAAAAGAGATATTGGTTGTTTAGTTTTCCTAATAGTGAGGTAGACGTGCAACTATCCATATTATTAACTTTGCGCCTTTTAGAGGCATGACGCGAAACAGTTAATACATTATTTACTTTAATAATACTAATATTAAGGTGTACACGATATTTATTTTATTCTTCATTAAAATTAGAATGATAAAGGTAAAACACTTTAAGATTTAGGAAGGCATTAATATCAGTACAGCAGATTCTGAGAAACATGTGGCAACCCAACTCGCAGACAACTCCGACGTCGCGTTCTGCGCATCTGGTTCGCTCAGGATTGGGGAATTGTCTCGGACTTTGGAACACCGATCTAGACTACTTCACTTTTCCGTACTAGAGTGGTACGTACGCTTCTCCGCTCCGTATTCACTGCGATGAAGTACGAGCCGGGTTTCGTAACTGTAAATTTGTTATGTGTCAACTTTTAAATAAAAGAATATGTTATGTTTATAATTGCTGCTTACCTTCTGATGTCCGTAATATGGGAATAATCTTTCCCATAAATTGGTGACCAGAGAGTGACTGGACAATTTCGCTTTCGATTTGCCGCGTGGCCGACCAAGCAGCAATCCATCAGCATCGCCCCGGTTTGTCTTCAATTTTGATGAAATTGTGCTTCATATGATCTCTTAAGCGGCTAACCATTCGGAGTACGTCTCACTTTTTCTGGGAATTTTTTTCCCCCACGGCTGTCATCTGTTATAACTCGCACGTGGCCCGACAAGACAGCGTGTTTGTGAAACTCCAAAAAATATTTCTTCTCCACCATCCTGATACTGTGTGTTGTGTCCCCGCTTACGATATGTGTGGTGCAAGGTTTTATACCTTACAGTGATTATTCTGAATTCTTGACGCAAAGAACCAAACAGCGATCACGTGTCGCACGCCCATTTTTTCGTGGTGCCTAACTGATCGGATAATTAAGTCCTAGGATTAATTAAATGGATTATCACAACTATCTACGTGATCGGTAAGCTGTCCCATTATTTTTTTTTACCGTAAACTCTATTAAACTTACCTTCTACGTATTGCGTATATATGCTCTTCCAACCCTTATACTTTTCTTTGTAATGTATTTTCATACTGTGCTCTGCCAGATATTATCCCCGTAATTTAATTACATGCTAGCGTCTCTTTCTCATATTTTTGTTTTGCTAGATTATTTTTGTTTTGCATTTTGGTATTGATGTTTTCTTTGCATACTTTATTTCTATACATACTTTTCTTTGCACATGCTTGATTATTTCCCTACTGAATACTTATATCGTATAACATCTGTATTTCATCTTATTTTTGCACATTTACCTTTGGCATGCGTAGCTGTTGAATTGTATTTGTATTGTTTCTCTCCTTGATTTATATGATGCAACCTCCCGGCGACCCTTCCGCGAATCTTTCGCGCGTCTCCATTAAACCACCTCCTTTCTGGAAAACCAATCCATACATATGGTTTAGGCAAATTGAAGCACAATTTACCATTGCAAATATTACGGCGGACTCCACAAAATTTAACCACGCCATTCCAGCTCTAGAGTCCAGTGTTTTAGACCCAATTGCTGATTTCGTTCTAAATCCACCTGACAAGGACCAATATGATACTCTAAAGCAGCGATTGATTGAGTTGAATACCGAAAGCCAAGAGTCGAAAATCCGTACGCTGCTAAAAGGTCTCGAATTGGGCGACCAACGCCCTTCGCAACTCTTGGCGCGAATGCGCACATTAGCTGGCACGTCGATAGGCGACCCCTTGTTAAAATCTTTATGGTTCGCGAGGCTTCCAACCTCTACCCGAAGTATTCTCGCTACCCTGAGCGATGACCTCAGCACATTGGCTGCAGCTGTAGAGAAAATTCACGACCTAGCACCCCCCCGAAATAAACATCGTCGCCAGTACAAAACACACCAATCAAGATTCCGACCTTGATTCTCGCATAGATAGGCTCCCCAGCAAGTGAACGAGTTATCGGCACTCGTACGTGGTCGTAACCCACATAAAGGTGCCCACCGCCGCGAGAACAGCCGATAGAGAAGCCGCCCTCGCCAATACAAGGAAGCGGCCAACGGGCTATGTTTCTACCACACCAACTTTGGAGAAAGAGCCAAACGGTGTAAATCCCCATGCTCCTTCCAGCAGTCGGGAAACTAATAAGGCGACCGCCTGATGGCCTACAACGCGATCGCCAGATCAATCGCATCCTCTTGGCCGATCCCTCGTCTACAATAGAATTTCTCATTGATACAGGTGCCGATTTGTCGGTAATTCCCAAATCGTTAGTACCAAACGCATCAGGCACGTCAGACTTGGTTCTTTTGGCCGCCAACGGCTCGAACATCCCCACTTACGGAACTAAACTGCTCAAGTTAGACCTCAACCTCCGACGCTCCTTTACGTGGACGTTCGTCATCGCGGACGTTTCACAGCCTATTATAGGCATCGACTTTCTGAAACATTTTGGCTTACTGGTCGATGCTCGCAATAACTCCCTAATCGACAATCTAACTAAAATATCTTCGAGAGGCAAATCACCTTCAACTAATCCTAGCTCCAAAAATATTTCTATTCTCTGGGGAAACTCTAGTTTCGACCAGCTTCTCAAAAATTATCCTCAACTCACAAATCCATCCCACCTTCCGTCCAATCCTACATCTACGTTTTCACCATATCGAAACTACAGGTCCTCCTCTGTTTTCCAAACCCCGACGTCTGTCACCGGAATTATTACGGGCAGCACGTCAGGAATTCGAATTTCTGCTTTCCCAAGGCATCATTCGGCCATCGAAGAGTCCTTGGGCAAGTCCCTTGCATATGGTTAGAAAAACAAACGGTGATTGGCGTCCTTGTGGCGATTACCGCAGACTCAATGCCGTAACCGTTCCGGACCGGTACCCTGTACCACACATTCAAGATTGTACGCAACTCTTGCATAATAAGTCTATTTTTCCACCCTCGATCTGGCCAGGGCTTACCACCAGATCCCTTTCCACCCAGATGACGTGCCAAAGACCACCGTCACCACTCCTTTTGGCTTGTACGAATTTGTATTCACTCCTTTCGGTCTTCGAAACGCGGGACAAACGTTTCAGCGTTCATCCATCAAGTCCTTGTTGGCCTTGATTCCTGTGTGCCATATTTCGATGACATTATCATCGCCTCTTCCTCTTCTGATGAGCATAGTTCTCACCTCCAACAAGTTTTTAACCGCCTCAAACAATACAACCTTAAACTGAACCATGCCAAATGCATCCTTGGTAAACCTTTTGTAACCTTTCTGGGCTGTAAAATTTCATCTTCCGGTATTGAACCCTTACCTGAGAAAACGCAACAAATTACTAACTTCCCAAAACCTGAGACCATTTCCCAGCTCCGCAGATTCCTGGCCATGATAAATTTTTATAGGCGTTTTATGGTACACGCCGCGCATACTCAAGCGCCCTTGAATGAGTTCTTGAAAGAATCTCCAAAGAATGATAAACGTCCTGTGCCATGGACGGACGAAGCTCTTGCTGCATTTAATAAATGCAAGGCTGATCTCTCACAGGCAGTCCCCCTCGGTTTCCACTCTCCCGGGCAACAACTCTCTCTAATGGTTGACGCTTCCGATTCTGCCATCGGAGCGGCCCTGCATGAAAAAACCACTTTGGGACTCCAGCCTCTTTCTTTCTTCTCACGAAAATTAACGAACGCTGAGCGGAAGTATAGTACCTATGATAGGGAATTGCTAGCTATCTACTCAGCGATTAAGCACTTTCGATACTCTCTCGAAGGTCAGTCCTTTATAGTTTTTACCGATCATAGGCCCTTAACGTATGCCTTTACTAAGAACTCCGATTCTTGCTCGCCCCGTCAGTTGAGGCACCTCGACTTCATAGCGCAGTTTACTACAGACATTCGCCATGTTCCAGGAAACAAGAATGTTGTTGCAGATACCTTGTCACGTCTGGACCACATTGCGAGTATCACCAGTTTCGACTTCACCGAACTCGCTAGGGCCCAGTCGCATGACCAGGAAATACAACGTCTTCTCTCTGGAGAGACGCATACGAGTTTGGTTCTTCAGCCATTAAAACTTTCCAACGATCTGCAAATATTCTGCGATAGTAGTACCGGCAAAGTACGTCCTTTCGTCCCAGAGGCGTGCCGAGAACGTCTGTTCCACTCCCTGCATGGACTCTCTCACCCTGGAGTACGAGCAACCAAGAAGCTCATTTCAAAACGTTATGTGTGGCCATCAATGGCGAAAGACATCACAGCATGGACTCGTACCTGCTTGAGCTGTCAACGTTCAAAGGTACATAAGCACACACGCAGCCCCCTGCAGCAATTTTCTCCGCCATCTCATCGCTTCGATCACGTACATCTTGATTTGGTGGGCCCACTTCCGCCTTCGGAGGGATTCACTTACTTGCTCACGTGCGTGGATCGGTATACTCGATGGCCGGAGGCGATCCCGATAACGGACATCTCGTCCGAGACAGTAGCACGCGCTTTCATCAGTCAGTGGGTTGCCCGTTTTGGAACCCCTTCCGTCATCACCACCGATCAAGGACGCCAGTTTCAAGCACATCTTTTCTCTGCTCTGATGTCACTACTAGGCACGAAGCACATCCGCACCTCTCCGTACCATCCAGTGGGCAACGTGCTAGTTGAGCGTTTTCACCGCTCACTTAAACAGGCCCTTAGATGTCACTCAAACAACCGGTGGACTGAGACTCTCCCATTAGTCCTATTGGGACTCCGCTCCTCGTTCAAGGAAGACCTCCAGTGCACAAGTGCGGAGCTTGTATATGGCTCTACTCTCCGCCTCCCTGCAGATTTTCTCCATCCATCCCCACCCCCTGCAGTCGAACCATCCGAGTTCGTCCAACATCTCCGTAGCTTAATGCAGAGTCTCTCACCAACTCCCACTTCTGCTCACCACAATCCGACCACCTTCGTGCACCCTTCCCTCGAATCGTGCTCTCATGTCTTTGTGAGCTATGATGGGATCAGGCGCTCACTACAGCATCTGTACTACGGACCCTTCAAGGTAATGGACAGAACGGCTAAATATTACACATTGCTTATGAATGGTAAGAATTGTGTTATTGGCCTCGACCGTTTAAAGCCAGCATTCCTCACCACCAGCGACTCCCTGACGTCGCAGCATCCTGTGTTGAATCCAAATGATCCTGTCACGACTAGCGTACCTACTCCTACAACTGTTACGAGAGCTTCGCCCTCGCCGACTCCAATAACGACTCCAGTTCCAGTGTCAACGCGTTCTGGTCGACGGGTTCGGTTTAACCCCTGTTACTTGTAACCCTCAGTACCTACGGTACTTGGGGGGGAATACTGTGGCAACCCAACTCGCAGACAACTCCGACGTCGCGTTCTGCGCATCTGGTTCGCTCAGGATTGGGGAATTGCCTCGGACTTTGGAACACCGATCTAGACTACTTCACTTTTCCGTACTAGCGTGGTAAGTACGCTTCTCCGCTCCGTATTCACTGCGATGAAGTACGAGCCGGGTTTCGTAACTGTAAATTTGTTATGTGTCCACTTTTAAATAAAAGAATATGTTATGTTTATAATTGCTGCTTACCTTCTGATGTCCGTAATATGGGAATAATAGTTCCCATAAACATATATAACTGACTAGCTGAGTGGCAACCCGATGTGTTGCTTTTTCGATTTAAAATTAAATGGTTTTATATCTTAAAGATTAAAAACTGTTTAATCACTTTTAAAAATATATTAGAATTTTTAAAAAACAAAATAATTATTTAAAATTATCTTTTTAAAATTTTTGTTTTTGGCTTTTAAAATAATTCTTTCATATTTCCGTTTCCAAATTTTGCTTTTTAAACAAAAAAGGAAGTTCATTCAATTAGAAAAAATAGACATAGACATAGACATAGTACATTAACGAGGCACCACAGAGCAGGGCTCAGTATCCTCCTAATGGATAATTTTTTGTGGCTATATTTCCGTTCTCAGGATTAAAAGAAAATTGTTGATTTGAAAAGTAAAAAAAAATATTTTACAGAAAATAAAAAAAATAATAATAATAATGATGATGATAATAATTTAAATAATAATAAAATGAATAAATAAATAAATAAATAAATATAAATAATACGGTAGCAGACGATTAAGCAAAAATCAGTAACACACACCGGTCAGAACCAGAAGCAACGGCAAATGTAAATTAGAATTTAGAAGAGGTTGGAGGGAAAGTTAAGAAAGGGGAAGAAGACCAGGGTGAATAATCAAAGTGGCCATAGGACGCCTATAGCATTCCCTTGGGTCGTAGTCGGGGAGGTTAGCCATTTCTTCGTTGTCTATTGAATATAATCTATTGTAGAAGTTAGATGCGAGATCTTTAATGTGTTGCCGAAAGAGTTCGATACTCAGATTCCTGTGAATAAGTACGTTTCTAAGGTACCAGGGCGCCTTCCTAATACCGCGGAATGTTTTATTTTGAATTGTCTGCAATCGCTGGATATGGGTGTCAGCTGCTGAGCCCTAAACATGCACGGCATACAACAGGATGGGACGCAGTACTGTTTTATACAAGAGTAGTTTATTATCTAAACCCATTTGATTCTGGTACAGGAGGTGGACGATATCCTTACGAGCTTTAAAAATTTTTCTGATGTTATGTTCTATATTTTTCTTCCACGTCAGTCGAATATCGAGGTAAATTCCTAGGTATTTGCCCTGTCTCTCAAAGTTAACTAGGTGATCACAGACTGTGACCGGAGGAGGTGGAATTCTATTGTAACTGAAAAAAAATAGCTTTAGTTTTGAGGGACTTAACTTGAGCCTCCACCGTTCGAACCAGCATTCAAGAATTCCAATATGTCTCTGTAGGAACTTGTGCATGTATTTAACATTATGATGCTTAGCTAGTATTGCCGTGTCATCCGCAAACATGGCTAGTGTAGTGAATGGTGAGTGAGGAATGTCATTAATTAAAATATTAAAAAGGATAGGTGCTAACTTAGAACCCCGAGGGACTCCTGCATTGATTTCGTGCACACTAGAATATGATAGTGCATGGCGGACTTTAAAGGATCTGCTGAGAAGGTAGGAGTGTATTAAGTGCATAATTGAGGCTGGCATTTTAAGCTTAATAAGTTTGTAAATCAGAGCACTGTGTCAGACTCTGTCAAAAGCCTTCTCCAGACCGAAAAATATTATTGCAGAATGCATCCGATTCTGGAAGCCATCATGGATGAATTCCGTGACTCGAAGCAACTGGTGTGTTGTTGAGTGGTGGGCTGGGAAGCCGAACTGCGCACTTATAATAACATTATTTTCGTTCAAGAACTTTTTCATTCTGTGACACAGTATGCGTTCCACTAACTTGCTAAGAGAGGAGACCAGGCTGATTGGTCTATAGTTTTTTGGCAGAGACTGATCCTCAACTGGTTTTTTTATTAGGGATGACAACAGCGGTTTTCTAAGCAATGGGAAAGTATTTATGTTTAAAGATTTTATTAGTTAATTCAGAGAGGTAGTAAATATAATTTAAAGGCAAGTTTTTAATAGCTGAGTTAGATACACTGCTGGCCACCCAAATTGCAACACCAAGAAAGACAAGAGATATCACAACAAAATTTATTTTGTAGATAACATGTTGACCAAGTATCAAATGATTAAATTTATAGACTTCTGTGAAGTGTGGTTCCTGCCAAAATCAGTAGCCAGAGTAGCCGCCATTGTTGGAGATCACCGCTGCCACACGCCTCGGCATTGATTAAAAGAGACTTTGGATGAGTTCTTGGAGTACAGCAGACCAAGCAGCTTGCACACGTTGCCAAAGTTGATCTACTGTGGCAGCTGGGGATGGAATCTGGGTAAATCGTAGAGCAACCATGGACCACATGTTTTCTATCGGCGAAAGATCCGGAGAGCGAGGCGGCCAGGGAAGGAATTCAATCTGGCGATTGACGAAGAACTGTTGGACAATGCGTGCCACGTGTGGTCGTGCATTATCCTGTTGAAATATGGCTGTGGGCAAGCCCTGAAGGTAAGGAAGGACAACTGACTCCAACATCTCGGAGATGTAGCGCTGGCTGTTTAAAGTACCGGCAATGCGTACTAGAGGTGTGCGAGAGTGATATCCAATACCGCCCCATACCATAATACCCGGTGCAGGACCAGTGTGGCGGTGCATAACGCAACTGTTCAGCATCCTCTCTTCACGGTGTCTCCAGACTCGAATGCGACCATCGTGGTGTTGCAGACAGAAGCGTGACTCCTTCAGTAAAGACAATTTCATTCCATTCTGCCGTCCACATCCTTCTGTCATCGCACCATTGGCGGCGGAGACGTCTGTGGTTCTGCGTCAAGGGTAGACAAAGCAATGGACGTCTTGCGGACAGACAATTCTGCTGTAAACGGCGTCGAATGGTACGCGCAGACACTGGATGATGCGTTACAGACTGCATGTGCTGTGCTATGGTTCGTGATGTGACTGAGCGATCCGTCACTGCCATGCGCACAATTTGCCTGTCATCACGTGACGTGGTGCCCTGAGGTAGATGCGATCGAACACACATCCGTCGTACCCTCCTGCGTCCGTCGTACCCTCCTGCATCCAACGATCACATATCCGCATTACAGTTGTTTTGTTTCGTCCAACACGACTACCGATTTCCCTGAAAGATAATCCACAATCTCGGTAGGCCACTATCCTTCCTCTGTCAAACTCTGATACTTGATCAAAAGATGATCGCTGTTTTCGACGAGGCATAATTGATCGTTTTTTTGAAAAAACCACAAGAAAAACACAATTGCCGAACTTGAAATCGTCGAAATCTCCAAGCCTTAAATAGCGCTTTGAAGTTGCGCCACAGACGCGCGCGATGTGCGTCTGCGCTGAAATTCTAATCATTTGCATATCTCACCTCCGCTAATGCATGTTTTAAATTTCATGTTATTTGAATGTTTCCTTCAGGGTGTTGCATTTACAGTGGCCAGCAGTGTATGTTGTCAAGTCCGAGAGCTTTTTTATTGGGGACCGAGGTAACAGCGTTCTGGATTTATGCTGGGGTGGTAGGTTCGAGAGGGTCATTATTGATGATAGAGAGTGTATTACTGAAAATTTTTCCAAGAATATCGTTAACTTCAAGAATTGTATCGGGACAGAAAACGTTCGTGTCGGGAGAGCACTGATTTTCATAATTGTCTAAGAAAGACTCAATTTTGTCTGAGTCACTCGTGAGAAATGCCAGATGGTGTGCGAGGGGAGGTAGGGGGGTAAAAGGTTTTTTGACGCGTTTAAGATATGTCCAGAGGCTATTGTCAGTTGGTGTGAGTGACTCGATAAAGTTAGTCCATTTTTTATTTTTGTGTTTTCTAATTTCTTGTTTTATTTTAGCATTTCGTCTATAGAACTCACTATGTACAGATGGATCGCCTGTACGCTGCCAAATTTTCCTAGCATTATTCCTATTATTAATTAAGTGCTTGATATGAAGGGGGAGGTTATTGTAATTATTAGGTGGGGTGTGAGTCTTGGCAGAGCTTGGCAGAGAAGAAGGAAAAGTAATATCAATAGCGTTATCAATACAAAAATCATTAACCTCCCTGCCGTAGCGACAGGTATAATTACAATTATTGGAACAGTTCCATCGAGGATGGTGGGCATTAAAATCCCCAGCCAAGATTACCTTATAGACGAGGGAAAACGAATTTTGGAGGTCTAGACCAACAGAATGAATGAAACGCTGCTCAAGGTAATTACTGGCTATGTAAATTGGAATAGAGAAGGTGGGGTAGATTTTAATTATAGTATTTTCTAAAATATTGAGATTGACGCTGGGGATGGGATCATATTAAATATTCCATGACAACAAATGGTGTTGGTAGTATAGTTGAAATCCTTATTGACTCAAACCCTATCGAGTTAATTGAAAATCAAGGGAATTCTCCAACTTTCCTGTCTTTCAGTGGAAGTGTTTCTCATCCTGATTTACTTCTGGCCCACCCAACTTTATCAAGTAAATTCCAGCATGAATTAATTGATAGTCCAGGTGGCGCTGGACAAAAAATACTCTAATCTAGTATTGTAAATTACGGGTCTCCCTTCAGGGAGCCCTTTCAGGTTTCCAATAGAACCTTAATAAAGCAAGCTGGACTAAATACAGAGGCTGTTCGCACATTTTTTAGACGATTTTGGTAAGCGGTAATAAAAAATCGTTTGCTGCAAAAGAAATAATTGCAATTGTACTATGTTTTTCAAAGTCAAAATTATCGTCTGCGACTTGAAAGTTTTGTTTTTATTCAAAATCGCGTTTTTAACAAAGCAGTGGTTTGAAGGCTACATTTATGCTCTTTCCGAAGAGAAATATGCATACTCCGTTATTCAAAAACAATGTGAGAGTCATGGTTTTGTGATATCTAAAGCGTCGATAAGTAATATCGTCAACAAGAAAGGAAAAAAACGTCAAATTGGAGCCTCAAGTGGGACAAAAATTCTAAACAAGTATCCAAGGAAAAAACGGACATCTTCGACTTTTGCAAAGGTACGTTGTTTAATGTTAAAAGAAAATCCCCCTAGTCAAAGGACAGTTGCAAAATAATTAAAATGCTCGATGTCCACTGTAAACAAAATGATAAACGTTCATTTAAATCTGAAGAAAGCGAAAAAACGCAATGTGCATCGTCTTCTTCCAAATCATATCACTGAACGCAGGACACGCTGCAGAATTCTATATGAGAAACACTTATCCAAAGAAAAATGGAAAACAATTGTCACAATAGATGAATCATGGGTGAATTTAAATGATTACAACAAAAAAAGAGCCATTTATTATCATAAAAGGGGAGAAAAACATTTAAGTACATGGTTCAAAGAATCGAAAGAAAGTTCTTCTAAGGGATTCATGATTGTTGCTGGTTTTTCTTATAATTGCAAGTTAAAAATAAAGAGAGTGGAAAATATGTCAAGATTAACTCCCAATACTATCAGGAACATATTTTATCGCCAATTTTTCTGAATGAAATACCATCTCTTTACCCACAGTGTCATCAATCTGTGAGACTCCATCAGGACAAAGCTAGCAGTCACACATCAAAATCCACTGTAAATTTCCTAAAAGAAATGGAACAAAAATCTGGTATCATGGCCATACCCTTCACTGATATCCCTACTAAATCTCCCGATGTATCAAGTATGGATTTTTGTGCTTTCGGACTTTTAAAATCTTTATTATCGAAACGTCGTCCCAAAACTCTTACAGGACTCTGGAAAGCTGTTCAGGACGAATGGGATAGAATACTTCTTCTGACACTTCAAAAGGCTTTATTATCCTGGAAATTGCGGGTTCGAAAGATAGTTCAGAATAAGGGATGCCGAATAGAACATTTAAAACACAAGAATTTTATGTAATTTAGTTTTGTGAATACAATATACATCGTCTAAAAAATGTGTGAACAGCCTCTGTATAAGGACCTCTCTGAAAAACTTATAAAGAACTCGCTGATTATGCCAAACCCCGAATATATTTCGAAACGTTTTACCCTTGCTATATTAAAATGCGCCTCTCTCTGTATCCCAAGGGGACAAGAAAAGAAATATACTCCTTTCTGGATTGAAAATTTGCAGAGTCTCAAGGAAGACAGAGATAAAGCTCGCCAAAAGGCTCGTAGTACTGGTCATACTGAGGACTGTATAGCTCTACGTGAAACTCAGGCTACTCTAAAAAGATCCATTATTGAATCAAAGCGTTCTTCATATAAAAATTTCCTGGAAAAATTATACTTCAGAAGAGATGGCATAAAAGCTCATAGATTTTTATCCCAGATGAACAATCAGAAAATCAGAAGAAATGAGCTTATTAAAATAGGAACTATGAATCTTACTGTTGTGGGGCCGAATATTACGGCGCCAAATGGGAAGCCGCATCGGAACAAGTGGTAGCAAATTAGCGAAAAGTTAAGCCAGCCAAAAAATGGCGAAACATGAAATGCGTTGAGTATAATATTAAGTTACAAATTTAACTTCAGGAAACAATGCTATATGAAAGATAACCCAGACAGGTTGTCTCAGGTAACATACATTAAATAAAGTAGTTATTTTAGGTTAACTGCACTTACCCAAGTACGAAATAACTAACCCTATTGACAGCCTGACCCACGTGCTAAGCAGATTACAATACCCATCAAATTAGAAGCATTATCTATTACAGTAAATTAAATTACAGACTATGTGTTTAAGGAGCAAATAAGAAATTTATTTAACAAAACATAATGAAAATGTAAATACTTAATTTAGATCTGCCATGCCTTGTACCACACTCCTAACGCCGGACACCACCTCCACAAGTGTCACCTACCCACTGCAGTTCCAAGAGCTCTCTGCTTATTTTTTGAAGCTAGCATGAAGCTACAGAAGGAGCGTAAGCTTCAATGGGGAATTTTTCGAAAAATTAACCGATTGTTGTCGCTCACCGGTAGAGGGCGCGACATGCAAGCGAAGTGATTATTTTACATTGAGTTATACGGCGTGGTGGTGAAAGTTGTTTTATAAATTTTATAATTTATTCTGTGTGCAGAAATATGCCAAACACATGTTTTGCTCCGGGTTGTTCTACTGGCTATAGATCAGCCTTAAAAAGAAATAAAGAAACTGGACAGAGAAATCCTAGTATATTTGCTGCTCCTAAGGTAAGAACATTATTATTGTTTTGTGTTAATATAAGATGTATAATAATGAGAGAAAAGTACAGCTGCTGTGTTTTAAGTGAACGCAAAGTTAAGACATCTTAAGTTCTGCTGTAAATAAGCGTGTTTTATTTTTCAATCATCCCTATATCCCATCAAAAATAATCATCACGTGTTCACAAAGCTCTATTGTATGTAAAAAGATGTAAATAATTACTCATACTATTGCTCTAAAGGAAATCGCTCATCAATAAAAGATGTACGATACTTACGTATATAAATTTATCTATAGAAAATTGTATATCACACATTTAATTTTTATTTTATAATAATGTATTAATAGTGTATGTTGTTAATTTCAGTTCTTTATAATTATGAAATACTTTTCTTCTATTCAATATATTTTGTGGTTATGGCAAATTGAGCTGCACGTCTTAACTAAAGCCATCATTTTTTTTTTTAAATTGTGCACAGAAATAAAATATTTCCAGTTAACTTTTCTTAATATTGAATTTTATCACTATTAAGTTAGTTGATAAGTAAATAAGTTTTCATTGTATGATAAAGAATGTTGTTACTATAAATGCTTATGCAAAATCTGTTGAGTATAATTTTTAAAAAAAATTAATATTTTCCTATCTTTTTACTGTGATTACAATGAAACCCATACTTTGTGAAAATGCGAAAATATAGCTGATTTGTCCATATCAATGTTATTTGGGGTTTTTTCTTTTTAATTTGCTGAAAATATTTGTAATCGATAATTTACCAACTTGAAGGTAATTCCTGACAATGCTGGAACCATAATATTGAATTTAATCACTATTAAGTTAGTTAAATTACGTAAGTTAGTTAAAGTACGTAAAAGTGTCCACTCCCCTTAAGTAAATAAGTTTTCATTGTATTATAAGCAATGTTGTTACTATAAATGCTTATGCAAAATCTGCGTACAAAATCTGCTTATGCAATAAAATGCGTACTTTGTGAAAATTCAAAAATATAGCTGATTTGTCCTTGTCAAAGTTATTTGTTTTTTTCTTTTTAATTCGCTGAAAAAATTTGTATTCAGTAATTTACCAACTTGACGATTATACCTCCGGTTTTAAAAAGTGTAATCTGAGATGCTTTGACTAATTTTTTTTCCAAAGGAAGATATTTTAAAGTATTGTCTGATTAAATACTGAATTGACTTCCTATTTTGTTAGTCCTGATAAGAATTTATTTGTGATTGATAGAAAATGTTGCTCTTCTACTATGTGTGTGTGTGTGTTTTGGTTAATCAGTATTATTTCTCACATTTTTTTTCCATAAGAGATTATGAACAATGATAAAAAACTTCACAATTCTTTTCTGTAATTTCATTTCCTTAATTATTAAATTATTACAAAATTCTGAACTAATTTATTCTGAAACCAATACACAATTATTCTGAAAAAGTTTATTTACTCATTTCCTTTAAGAATTTTATTGAATTCTAGCAAAAAAGACACTTGAAATAAAGATTTTGAATGAAAATAAAAAATTGTTAAATTGAATAAATAAATTCATATTAAATACGCACTAAAATAAAACAACTTGTTTTCGCTAGGAAAAATACGAAAAATCCATATTAAAGCGTATGGTTGTCCGTGTCTAAGCCGTCCGCTAGTGCACGCGAGCGCCCTCTAGTGGCGGCGACAAAAAGGGAGACACATTTTTAACACTGAGCTGCTCCTCCTTCTGTAGCTTCATGGAAGCTAGCCTTGAACTGCGCCAAGCTGTATTTCGCACCTGCGCAGTACGGGCTCAAGCCACTAGATTTGGCGTGCATCGCCTTTCATGGCAACAATTCATTTTTTGTTTTCTGCCAATATATGGCGGTTACGAGAAACAGTTATAAAGACCTGAATATTAATAGATATTCTCCATGAGTCTTTATAACATGGATTATATCTATTAATATTCCTGGAAAAATTATACTTCAGAAGAGATGGCATAAAAGCTCATAGATTTTTATCCCAGATGAACAATCAGAAAATCAGAAGAAATGAGCTTATTAAAATAGGAACTATGGATCTTACTACCGATAAAGACATTTCAAGTGCCTTTTTCGGGTACTATGCAGGGATAAGCAATTTCAGACCTACTATTAAAATAAAAAAAAGTGACTTGAGACCATTACCTGATAAAAATACGTCAAATGTTGAACAACCTTTTAATACTGATTTCAGTATGGTGGAGCTGAAAAATTGTCTAGGAACTCTGGTGAAAGGTAAGAAAGCAGGCCCTGATGGAATCCTGCCTGAGTTCCTTTTAAATTTTAAAGATTCTGCAAAATCCGCATTCTTGGCGTTTATAAACCAAACCTGGAGTAATGGCTTGCCAAGTGCTTGGAGAAAGGCTATCTTAATACCAATACTCAAGCCTAATAAACCTGCAGACAATCTGGACAGTTATCGTCCAATCTCTCTTACAAACATAATATGCAAATTAACTGAGAGATTGATTGCTAACAGGTTACTGTTTGTGTTGGACGAAATTGGAATAATCTCTGAAAGGCAGGCGGGTTTTCGCAGACATAGAGGCACTGCTGAACAAATAGTCCACTTATCTCAGGGAATAAAGGATGGCTTTCATAGAAAGCAAAGTACCCTTGCTGTTTTTGTGGACTTTAAAAATGCTTTTGATAGAGTCTGGAGAGCTGGATTGCTTAGAAAGCTACGTTCCTGTGACATTGCTGGCAACCTATATAAATGGGTAAAATGTTTCCTTGACCAACGATTTAAAAGTGTTAAATATGGCCACACTGTGTCGGGGTATCGCCAGACCAAACAGGGTTTGCCCCAGGGAGCGGTACTGAGCCCGACTATTTCCAGATCTGTTCCGGGCACTGATGTCTTGCTATTTGCCGATGATATGATAATGAGTGTTGCGGGATCTGACTTTGCTGGCATGGAGGGTGCCCTGCAGCGGGACTTAAATGTGCTTGACACCTGGACTTATGAAAATAATATGGAAAATAATATGAAAATAATTATAAAAACTGATAAAACCACCTTCCAACTGTTTACCCTTAGTCCAAAACATCACGATATACACCTCCAATATAAAAATAAATGTTTAAATAGAACTTATGATACTGTATACTTGGGCATTCATTTAGACCCAAAGTTAACTTGGAGGAAGCAAATTGATACAGCCATTGATCGAGGACTTCTGAGATGAAGTCTACTGAAACGTCTGGCTGGTGTCACTTGGGACGCTTCCGAAGATGTACTGTGTGCAGCCTATAAGAGTTATGTTCGCCCTGTTGTTGAATAAGGTAATGAGGTTCTGATAACCTCCTCAGATTCTGTCAGAAACAAACTTGATATTTTTCAAAACAACATGTTGCGATTAATTACTGGCGGTGCTAAATCAACCCCTGTTGTTGCTACGGAGCTCCAGACAGAATTAGAGCCTTTAAGTGAGAGGTGCCAAAGGAATGCCATTTACCTTGTTGAAAAAATCTTGAGAAGAAAAAACAACTTTTTAAATTATTATAGAATAGCAAATGATAGACTATATACTCATAGATCTTTCCTATCGACTGTTCACGATCTCTATGATATTTAGGACATTCCTACACCCATTCGACAGGTTTTCTCACGGGAATGGAATCCCGTTATGGGTCACGAGATGTTGGAGGGCCATCTGGATCTTGTTTGGTATGTAAACAAGCAGCTTTCTATGCAGGGGAGTTAAAGAATGCTGCACTTGCCACTATACCAGTAGCGTACGCAGAAATTTTCAAAGTAGGGGGTTATAGTCCAGTCAAATTAGGTTTTCATTTCGCATTAAATGAAGGGGTTGAGATTTTTTCAGGAATGTGTCTAGGTTGGTCCCGTGAACAACGCCTAATAAAGTCCCCTCGATTTCAGGCGCCGCGGGGGGTGGGGTGGGGGTCTAAAGGTCACTTTTTTCAGTTTTCGGCGTTTATCTCGAAAACAGGGTGTAGCACAGAAAATTGTCAAAACCAAAAATTAAAGCTTATAAAATTCCCTTCCAAATGGTATATCCATGTTTGTACCCAAGTGTTACCGTAGACATAGACATAGACATAGACATGGTACATTAACGAGGCACCAGAGAGCAGGGCTCCATATCCTCGGTATGGATAATTTTTTGTGGCTATATTTCCGTTCTCAGGATTAAAAGAAAAGTGTTGACTTGAAAGTTAGAAAATTAATAAAAATATTAATAATAATAACAATAATAAATAAAAAAAAATAAATAATACTAATACTAGCAAAAAATAAATAAGTAAATAATGTGGCAGGTTTTATTTAAAAAAATTACGGTAGCAGACGATTAAGCAAAAATTAGTAAGGATAGTCTTGAGGTCGATCCATCAAAAAAACGCAGGTCAGAACCAGACGCAACGGTAAATGAAAATTGAAATTTAGAAGAGGTTGGAGGGAGAGTTAAGAAAGGGGAAGGAGACCAGGGTGAATATTCAAAGTTGCCTTAGGACGCCTATAGCATTCCCTTGGGTCGTAGCCGGGAGGTTAGCTATTTCTTCGTTGTCTATTGAATATAATCTATTGTAGAACTTAGATGCGAGATCTTTAATGTGTTGCCGAATGGGTTCGATTCTCAGATCCCTGTGAATAAGTACGTTTTTAAGGTACCAGGGCGCCTTCCTAATGCCGCGGAATGTTTTATTTTGAATTGTCTGCAATCGCTGGATATGGGTGTCAGCCGCTGAGCCCCAAACAGGAACGGCGTACAACAGGATGGGACGCAGTACGGTTTTATACAAGAGTAGTTTGTTATCTAAACCCTTTTGATTCTGGTACAGGAGGTGGGCGATATCCTTACGGGCTTAAAAAAATTTCTAATGTTATGTTCAATATTTTTCTTCCACGTCAGTCGACTATCGAGGTAAATTCCTAGGTATTTGCCCTCTCTCTCAAAGTGAACCAGTTGATTGCATACTGTGACCGGAGGAGGTGGAATTCTATTATAACTGAAAAAAATAGCTTTAGATTTTGAAGGACTTAACTTGAGCCTCCACCGTTCGAACCATCGTTCAAGAATTCCAATATGTCTCTGTAGGAACTTGTGCGTATATTTAACATTTTGATGCTTAGGTAGTATTGCCGTGTCATCCGCAAACATGGCTAGTGTAGTGAATGGGGAGTTAGGAATGTCATTCATAAAAATATCAAAAAGGATAGGTGCTAACTTAGAGCCCAAGTGCTACTATTTTCGAGATATGAGCCATTGAATATGAAATTTTTTCAAAAAAAGTGGTAGCGGTTCTGGTATCTCGTCAAACTTCTTCTTCTAACTCTTTCCCCTTACATTTCTCAGAAAACTCGTGATAGAGAAAGTTGTAGAGCGAAAGATTTCCTTCAAAAATGTATAAAGTTATGTTAATTTATCTTCACCAGGTAAATAGTTAGAGCGTTTTGAAGTTTAGGGGTACTTTTCAACATTTTGCTAGTAAAATGTTCGTCACTCAAGTTTCGTTTCAAAGGTCAGTAACTCTCTTAATCACTTTGTGTGCTGTTTAATTAGATACGTATAGTATTCATAACCCATATAAATAGTAAATTATGTATACCTGTACGTATAATGTATATCACATAATATACAGAAGAACACTTGTAGTACAAAGGAGGAAGTAAGAAAACAAACCAAAATGTATAAAAGTGTCACTTTAACTCAGATCATTTTGGAAAATTTAGATATCACACCATATGAAAAAGAAGAATTAGTTCAGTTACTTCTGACCTCAAGAGAAATTACTCCACAACACATTTCCACAAATACCTCCCATGCCAGCATTCAGTGGAAATTGAGCAACGAATTGTCATGTATCAAAGGTAATGGGCCAACAGCAGCTTTGTGGGTCCAGTACTTTGAAATGGCGGTGTTGATGAAAAAATTCATTGCGCAACTGGGAAGATGACAAGCTCCCAACTGATGATACCTTACTTCCATGCCAGCGGACATTTTCATTATGCAAAGTGTACTCACCTATATGTACAACACATGCTGGGACTAACAACTCGCTACCTTCAACTTAACCTTTAGCTTACGGGGCCCATATTTCCGATTTTCTCCTTAGAACGGGAAATTTCATACCCCCTTTGTAAGAACGACCATCAAGGAGGAACCACTAATTGCCTCACTCGGACCGTGGGAGAGTGTTTGCTACCCCGGGGGGTGGGGAGTGTTTACGAGAAGGAGTGTTTCCAATTTCCCTAATTCCCCTTCACATGGACAGACCGGCTATTTGTAAACATATTGTGACGACAAGGGGCTTTGTACATCTCGTTTATTTATTGTAACATGCGTTACGATTATTTATCGATTATACTATTTTAATGGTGGGAAAGTTTTCAGAACAATTTCCAAGTAAAAAAAAAGATGAATTTTAAGAAAATAAAGGAATATGTACAATCGAAAATAATACTAAAATTATTTATCTGCTCACATGTATATACATATATATATATATATATATATGTATACACACACACATATATATATATATATATATATATATATATATATATATATATGTGTGTGTGTGTGTGTGTGTATATATATATGTGTATATATATATACATATATATATATATACATATATATATATATACATATATATATACATATATATATATGTATATATATACATATATATATATATATATATATATATATATACATATATATAATATATATATATATATAATCTATATATATAAAACAGTTCCGAAACTGACTCATTCATTCACTGACTGACTGACTGACTGACATACAACGCACAGACCAAACCGCTGGACCTAAAGGGCTGAAATTTTGCATGGCGATTCTTCTAATAGTGTAGGTGTGCACCATGAAAGATTTAAAAAAAATTCTTCTTAGATTTTTTAAAATTAAATTTTTAAGCTGTTTTTTAAACTTTTTTTACGTTTACATTCAAAATAATACATTGAGGGTTATAAAATTTATATCACGCGAAAGATCATAAAAATTCCTTCAGAATGAAATTTTTTTCCAATTTTTACCTCCATTTCATAATTTTTGGTGAATTTTTAAAGATTAATTTTTAGAATTTAATCTATTAAATGATGATCACGTGATTTCTTTTTCTGGTACTTTCAATAAATTTATCGTCACGTGCGTAACAACTAAATAGACAAAAAAAATATTTTTTCCTCTTTCTAATGCAGCAGACGATTGGATATTATCCCAAAAAAATGCATATCCCTTACGATTTTTTATAAATATATATATATAGATAGATAGATATTTTACATCAATTGTATACATTGATCATCGCATTTATTATAAATATATATATTTATTTTTTGGCATAAATTGCATACGTTGACCGTTGTATTTAATTTGAATGTACTCCGTAGCGAAGCGTGGGTTTTCAGCTAGTATATATATTTATATATATATATATATATATATATATATATATATATATATATATATATATATATATATATATATATATATATATACACATATATTTACATATATATATAAATATATATATACATACATACATATATATATATATATACATACATACATATATATATATATATATACATACATACATATATATATATATATATATATACATACATATATACATATATATACATACATATATACATACATATATAGATATATTTATACATATGCAAAATCAATGCCTAGGAGCTGAAAATTTCCCTAATTAGCAGCAGATATTTCCTATTCCCTCTTAAATTTCCCTCGGAAATATTTTCAACTCTCCGCCAAATTAGACTCCCGCTGATCCAATTTCCTGCATCCGCTGCGGTCTTTAAGTAAACAGGGGGAAAAAAACTTTGGGACGACAGCTATCCCAAACCCGTCTTTTTGGAGAGTAGGGTCTTGGGATACATGCTATCCCAGCCCGTAAGGAAAAGGTTAAACAGGATTTTATAGATCGTGGATACTTCACTGTCAACAGAACTGGAACACCAATGTCTGGTGTGTGATATGACATGGCAATTGAGGTGACACTCATGTGTGACATGAAGAGTGAAGGAGAATTAACACGTGAACGAGGCTTTAGTGATTCGGTGTTGGCGAAATGGGTTGGGGGAGCACGCACAGCTACAGCAATATGTAGTTCACTTGAGATGTTTTGTGGCGTCCATACTGCAAGAGGAGGACAACATGTTGAGTTTCGAGCATCGCGCATAACCACAGATGATGTAGACAGAAGGAAGCTTGCTCAATGGTTGGCTGATCACCCGTCTTTTGTTGAACATAATTATTTGATGTCACTTTCAACGGGAGTAATTGGAACAAGTAACGTCAATTGCTACCAGGCCTTGAAAATTGGAACCCGCACAATGGGCACTTTTGTTGGAATGAATTTCTCAGAAGTGAAACAATCCAAGACAGGACTCAGTCATTCCTTTAGCTGCGATGAGCAATATGATCAAAGTAAATGATGAGGTAGTGGTGGTAGAGCCTCTGATGAAATTTCAAAGAACTCTGATCACCAAGAAGAAAGAAGGGGATGTAGAGGAGTTGCTAACGTACAAGTTAGCCCCATACCCCATGTCTCTATTAGCCGAGGGGATAATGAGAAAAATCAAAAGGTCAGCACTGTCTGATACTTTCCCAAAATGCAATAAACTGATCAATGTGAAGAACAGTTTCACGGTAATCCATGGCGGCTTCCTGCTTCATAGAGTAAAGTGGAACACCAACACCACCTTCGCCTCCATCTGCAATCAATATGTATCGTACATAATCAACCATTACGGCAGCAGTTCAGCTGTGGTTTTTGATGGTTATGAAGACACGAACTCCACGGAAAGAGACGAACAACATCGGAGAGCATCAAGTAAAACATCAGTGGATATTGACTTCAATAAGAACATGGTGGCTACTGTTCAACAGGAAAACTTCCTTTTCAATGAAAGGAACAAAACCAAGTTCATTACTGTGTTAGTTCAGGCCGTGGGTGCAAGAGGTATACAGTCTACTACAGAAGAGGGAGATGCTGACTGCAGTATTGTCAGAGGTGAGTGGCAAAACACCTCTCATTCAATTGTGGTGATAGTAGATAGGTAAGACGTGCTCGTCTAATTTGTGGCACTCACCCCACGAGACACGAATGTGTTTTTCATGAAGGCCGGACGGGGCAACAAAGAAGAAAGGCTCTACTCTTCCCAACATCTTCAGGTCTTATCATTCAGCCAGTACATTCTCTGCATCCATAGTTTCTCAGGATGTGACACTACGTCAGCGATTTATGGTAAAAGCAAAGCAGCAATAGTACAATGTTTCCAGCGGTACGCTAATGGAACAACAAACATCGCCAAAGTGTTTTATGACTCCAAATCTTCACCAGGAGACATTACTGGAGCTGAGGAACGAATGTTCCTGCTCATGTTCCAGTCCCCGCCAAATGAGCATGATCTCAATCACCACATGTACCTTTCATTTTTCTTTGCTCGTAGTGACCCCATTAAGTAAATTTATTAATTTATATAATTCATCAATATTCAATAATACGTTATATACTATCCGGCCAAAAGTATCCGGACACCCCCCTAAAGAAGTGGATCTAGCAGGTGACGTAATTTGATGCGTAACCGAAAGCTATAAAAGTATTGGTAGTGGTTTGTCAGGTCATATTTATGCGTTTGTGAGACGATAAGTAAGTCAAAGGAGCTTAGTGACTTTGATCGTGACATTATAGTGGGATGCCACCTTTGTGGGAAATCAGTTCATGAAAATTCGGACATTCTACAGAAGCTAAAATGATAGTGAAGACTTTGACTTGTTTGAAACATTTTCCGAAGTATCAGATTGACGGCTTTTAATATACAGGAAAGCAGTTGATGAAATAAATTGTATATAATATATTTAATGTAACTGTTTTTTGAACTTACTTTTGATAACCATTTTTTTGATTATATGAACAACTTTTATACATTTTAGTTTGTTTTCTTACTTCCTCCTTAGTACTACAAGTGTTCTTCTGTATATTATGAGATATACATTATGCGTACAGGTTACACATAATTTATTATTTATATGGGTTATGAATACTATACGTATCTAATTAAACAGCATACAAAGTGATTAAGAGAGTTACAGACCATGGAAATGAAACTTGAGTGACGAGCATTTTACAAGCAAAATGATGAAAAGAACCCCTAAACTTCAAAACGCTCTAACTATTTACTTGGTGAAGATAAATTAGCATAACACTATACATTTTTGAATGAAACTTTTCGCTCTACAACTTTCTCTATCACCAGTTTTCTGAGAAATAGAAGGGGAAAGAGTTAGAAGAGGAAGTTTGACAAGATACCTGAACCGCTATCACTTTTTTTGAAAAATTTTCATATTCAACGGCTCATATCTCGAAAACGGTAACACTTGGGTACAAACATGGATTTACCATTTGGAAGGGAATTTTATAAGCTTTAATTTTTGGGCATGACATTTTTCTTTGCGACGCACAGTTTTCGAGATAAACGCCAAAAACTGAAAAAAGTGACCTCATAACCCCCCCTCGCGGTGCCTGAAATCGAGGGGACTTTATTATGCGTTGCTCAGGGGACCATCCCCTACACATTCCTAGTAAAATCTCAACCCCTTCATTTAATGCATGATTCGCCGCCATTTTGAGCTAATTTGACTGGACTATTACTAAGAAAGAGTAGTTTTGAGCAATCAGTGCAAAGCGTAAACCTAATTAAATAATATATGTAATCAGAACCAATGGGGGGGGGGTTATAACCCTCATCAACCCCCCCTTGCGTACGCCACTGCACTATACGAAGCAGGTACCCTCCTGACAAGTGGCTCCATGTGTACACAGATGGTTCAGCAGAAAATGCGATAAAAAATGCCGGTGCTGGAGTCTATTCTAGTATTTTCAGTATTAGCTGTCCTGTTGGGAAGTACTGTGACAATTTTGATGGAGAGATTGCGGCTATATCACATGCAATTAATAAATTAAAACACAGCCACGACCATAATATTGTGTTTTATATTGATTCTCAAGCTGCTATTTTGTCGCTTACCAGTTTGAACTATAAAGAAAATGCCCAGGTTCATTCTTGTAGAATGAAGCTAATAGATCTAAAGAAAACGAGAAAAAGAATTGCTCTTCAATGGATTCCGAGCCATTGTGATATTTTTGGAAATGAGCAGGCTGATAACCTAGCCAAGGTTGGATCTCTTATGGACCAGCCTGATTCTCCTCTGCCTCTGCGAAATGTTAAAAGAATTATTTACAATAAAATGAAAGCTAATAGAATATCCTTATATGTTGATACGGCTGTGGATAAGAGGTGGAAAATTCTGCTCAACAAAAGTAATAAAATCCCTAGTTCCTTGCCTCGGTCTGTTGGTGTTGCTTCCTTTCATATGACAACTGGACATGATTATCTACAAAAACATCTGAATCGGACAGGCATCAGTGATTCAGCTTGTTGCCATCTGTGCCATCAGGGTGATATGGATGGTGACCACCTCAAGAACTGCCCCATTGTTTTTAAGTTTTTAACCGACAACTCTGTGGAGGCTAATTTTATTTCTCGCTTTTATATATCTTCATCTCTGTATTGGGATGCTCGTCGACTGATGGCAGAAATGCCGAAGACGGGCGTGGGATAAAAAAAAATATTAAATATTTGTTTTGACAAAGATGGCTGTACCTCCATAAGAGGAGTTACTATTATTGCTGTCAACTCGAGGTGTGTGGATTAAATTGCTGTTTTGAATTTTAAGATACCGTACGTTAAAAGTTTTAACTTCCTCTGCATGTATCAAATCCACAGGATTATCAATAACAAAGTCTCTAAGTTCGTCGATTTTACTATGGAGCCCGTTGGCATTCCAACACAGTATCCGGACTGCAGAACGAGCAATTAAAGTGAAAAGGGCGAACCAGCAGACCCAGCCACGGCTGGGAAATTGAGTTTATCCGAGAATGGGGCCTATCAACGCATCTGTTTCAGAAGATTTAAGCCTGGTGAAGAGTTGATCAATGTTAGTGAGGACTTGTTCTATTTCTTTGAGTTTAGAGAGATACCTGTCCAGCTCCTCAAAGGAGTTGGGTGCCGGTGTTGGCCTTTGCAAACTTCTTCATTAGGCCCTGCTTGATATGCAGTGTAGGAAAAAGGATTTTCTCTCGTCCAACTAAAGGGTCGTTAAAGACATTCTTTTCCCCAACGTCCATGTTTTCTCTCTTAGGCCACTCTTTTCTAACCCAGTGGTGTGTTATGTCTCTGCTATCCCGGAGGCACATGAAGCAAGGATATTTGATGTAGCCACTTTGCTGTCCAAAGGGAAAGTTTACCATTTTGAAGTCCGCACAAATCACTCATTAATGTTCATGATACTCTATCTTCTCCAAGACCAAAGCTATGGTGTCATATTCTTCTTTCATTTTCGTTGAGTGAGCAATTAGTATTGAACAATATTTGTTTCCATTTGTAGAAGGACACATTTCAAACTTCGCTTGGAGCTGTCAATAAATAGGCGCCAATCATATGGAAAATATTCAGGAAGATCCATTTTTCCAAGGAGTGTTCTAACATCGTGACAAAATATAAGATTGTCTTCTTGGGAGAAGAAGGGCAGCAGAT
>OU015499.1:75562026-75642026 GCA_907164885.2 Dolomedes plantarius
ATAATAATACCCCCGTAACTACTCCGCGAACACCACGGATTAGGAAACTGGATCCCTTTTGGATCGTTAAAGATTAACCAACCAAACGGAAATTAATTACTAATGAAATTCAAACAATTACCAATGCTAAACTCCCATTACAGGACGCTGGAAAATTCGTTAGTCTTTCTAGCCAACGCAGATCAATTTAGACTTATACAAAACTTACTTATGCAAAATAAAATAAAATTTTACGCAATGAATCCTAGAGAGGAAAGACCTCTAAAAATTCTAATTAAAGGTGTACCTTCAGATATCCCAGTGGAGTAAGTTCGCGATGAGTTAGTAAATTTAGGCTTCTCTGTGCAGAGAGTTGCACAGCTTAAAAGATTTAAAGATAAGACAAATCTTCCTATTTTCTTGTGTAATCTTTTCCCTAATAATCTAACTAAAACTATATACGACATGCGGGATTTTCTAGGTTTCGTCGTCAGAGTAGAAACCTACAAATTCAAAGGGGGTGTTAACCAATGCTATAATTCCTTGAATTTCCATCATAGCAGCGACACTTGTCAAAAGGACACTCGTTGTCTTAAGTGTGCAGGAAATCATAACACCAAATCCTGCGAAAAGCCAATTACTGAAAAGGCAACGTGCGCTAACTGCGGTGGAGACCACCCTGCAAATTATAGAGGTTGCATTAACCACTCTAATTCCATCAAGAAAAGACGCCAGCAAAGCAAAACTATTAGAGAAGCGTGCAAAACTGAAATCGATAATAATAGAATCATTGTTCAAACCTCCGGAGGGAACACGTTAGCGGAAAAAGAAAATTCCTTATATATAGGGGGGGGGGGGAATGCCTATGTTGAGTATGGAAAAAATTAAAGCAGGAATATTTGACGGTCCACAAATAAGACAATTCATTAAGGATCCTGCCTTCGTAAATTACATGAACGAGGCTGAGCGAAAGCCCTCAACTTCATTTTTTTGCAGTTATCGGAAATTTTCTAGGCAAACGCAAAGCTAAAAACTATGTTGAACTGGTAAACGAGACGCTAAACAGTTTCAGATTCTTTGAATGTAACATGAGCATCAAGGTGCACTATTTACACAGACACTTAGACCGTTTTCCTGAAAATTTAGGAAACACCAGTGAGGAACAAGGCGAAATATTTCACCAGGACATTAAAACTATGGAGATCGGTACCAAGGAAGATATGATATGCACATGATGGTAGATTACTGCTAGAGTTTAAGAAGGGGCTGTTCCAAAATACATTCAAGAATGTCACGGAGAAGAAGTTTCCGAAGTGACTTGTCGGTTTCATCGACGTCTTTTTCCTCTTTCTTGCTCTTTGTAATTAGATAAGCACTACTGCAGTATACTCTATGATTTTTATGTTCCTTGAATATTTAAAAAAAAGTAATAATAATAATAAAAAAAAATCCATGTTTAGTTTTTTTTATTTATTTGATCCATGGATTTAACTTAAAACTTCTAGTGAAAAGTATATACTATAACTAAAATGTTATATCTTAGAAATTTCAGGCAAAAGTTAATGCCATATTAAATTTCAGGGGATCAAATTCATATGAAACCATCTCCAAACGCCCCGGCACCAAAGCTACCGTTGTCCTGTGTAATATTCGCATTTTAGAATGCAGATATCTTTCAAAGTCAATCTCTGTCTCTTTCCAGTATATTTCAGCACACTGCGGGATCCCTGGGAACGAAGCTGCTTACTTTTTGGGAAAAAAAGGGCGCTAGGGTCCTTGAGAGACCTCTGAAAAGCCTTTCACTCTATTCGACAAAACTCCTGATTAAAAGACGCTATGCTATGATAAAGCAGAGAGCGCTGTGTGACTCTGCCGACAAGTCACGGGCTCCTTTGATTAAGGGCACACAGGACATCCCTGATTTTCCTATAAATGCAGCTGTGGCACTTTTCCGTCTTACTACAGGCTATGACTGTCTGCCCGAATATTTGCACCGGCTCAAACTCTGGAGCTCTCCCCGTATGTCATTTGTGCGGACAAGATCAAATTTTTGATGTTACTCATCTGGACTCGTGCTGTGCACTTGTATTCTTGAACTGTGCAGAGGTATTGGAAGGTAAGAGAACTAATGGCGTCATAGCCAATCTTCTGGCCATTTGTAATAAATAAATAAATAAATAAAATTTTAGCCTTGACTCTGATTAATTTATTATGTCCCTTTAACCTTTTCCTTACGGGGTGAGATAGCATATATCCCAAGAATACGGGCCCAAGAGTTTATATATATATATATATATATATATATATGTGTGTGTGTCAGAAATTAATTAGGGAAAGAATAATTAAGTTAAATTTAAAGGGGGCTTATGGATTAATCATTTTTGTGTCGCCAAAAAAGCCACTAGTTTTCATATTTCCAGACGCGTGCGGGTAGAAGTAGGTTATTCCCCGTTTCAGTAATTGACCTTCGATTCGCGGTGGAATGAAGCTCCATGCAGAGAGTTTATTTTCAGATACTGTACAGGTTTGGCGGGAAGATACTTCTAGAAAATTCTAAACTGGGCTCTGAGCATGTGTCGAGAGAAGACGCTCGATTTTTACTTAGAACTAGGCAAATTTATTTGGGAACTCGCTTCGTGCGGTCGCCCTAGCAGTCGTCGCCGAATGTTGAAATGGCTAACTAGGGACAAAGACTTCGAGAGTGGTATTCTTAAGAAGAATTTAATAAAGTAATTTATCGTGTGGACTGAAGTATTGTTCAATTCATATTCCCACTCGCCACCAACGAATGAATCGTGATTGCAATTTAAAGACGTTAGAACAGGCAAGCCACATGCCTGTCATATATATATATATATATATATATATATGTGTGTGTGTGTGTGTGTGTGTTTGTTTGTTTGTTTGTGTTTGTTTGTTTTCTTTCCGGAGGACCGTTATTGAGGAACGTAATCCTACGTTAAAATTTCCATTCTTGATGCTGAAGAAATTTTACGGTTTTAAGGTGGTAGGTCAGTTGACTTCACACATCACACATCTTTTTGAGACTCTTGAGACTTGATGCGACTTTTTACGCGCCAAGCTTGGCGCCGGGTTTGTTTATCCAAGACCTACGCACGGGAAGTTCTGCAGACCACAGACAAGTTCTAAATCCCGCCCCTTTGCGAATTCCCCGATAATAACATACAAACAGTTTAGTTTTAAAATAAATTAAGCGTGTATAGACCTTTGTTAATAAATACATCTTTCTTGCAAATTGTTGGGCGCAAATGCTTTGTCTTTTGGTATAAATAGGAGTTTTATTATCAAAAAACTTCCTTTTATCCACCCCCCCCCTCCCTTCAAAAAAAAAAAAAAAAGCTAGGAAATCCAGGTTAAGAAGCCAATATTTAGAAATCGAGAAAAAATTAATTATATTATAAATACGATTTTTGAAATGCCGTAACCGCGATTCTTACACCGCTTTATCATTTGTTGATACGAATATTTCTACTCGGAAAGCGCAGTTACGTTACCTTCGAGCCATCTATCAATTTTAGGAGCCATTTTTAATATAAATCTTTTATTTTAGATTCCAATCAAAACAAAAAAGTAGCTTACGATTATTCTGCAGTTGCCAAATTTTCATCTCAAACTGCAAACACCAAAAATAAATTGCAAAATCGTTTCCATAAAGTACGAACGACCTCTTGTATTTACATTCACTAATCTACCCCAGTCATCTAACTCTGACTTGAGAAAAAAAAAATTTGTCATTGGGGTAACATTCCCAGGCACTGTGTTCTCTCCAACACACCAACGCAGACTTATATAATTAAAAGTACTTCATTGATAGTAAACCAAAATTAAAAAAAATATTGGACAAGATTTTAATTTATATAGGAATATTTTTTTCTTTAAAAAAAAAACCAGCACAGAGACACAGTAAAAAGAATGTATGCAGGAAGGAATCTATTTCTTACAAATTGAATGTTGCTTCTCCCCTCTCAATAACATTTCAGCTTTTTTTCAACATTTAAAAAAATATCTGATGGAATTCCATGCATGAAAATGCAATACTATAGTGTGAGAACATTTGAAATAATAGCTAATAATATTTTTTTAGTTTATTGAAACCTTCCTAAAAATAAAGAATTTCTTCAAATAAAGACTGCAATCTGCTTTTGTGAAACACACATACATAGCTATACATATATAGATGTCGAAAGAAATGTTTTTAAATAATATATGCAAAGAAATCATAACAGAAAGATATTCCCTAAACTTCACATTTCGCCTGTTCCATGAACACACGGAATTCTGTAATCCTGCTTTCCACTTTTCTTTGAATATGAATTCTTGTCTCTTGTTTCTTGCTCATAAAAATGAGAAAATTTTACGAACTGCATTTATGAATTTACTCCTTAGGTAATAAAATCTCTGTCAACATGCCCGTCCCCCTTCAAAACAAAACTTTTAAAACATAAAAATGGTTATAAAATTCCGAATTTTACGTTGCAGAAAAAATAAACTCGTTTTGAAGATTTCTTCTGTACAGAAATGTCAATCAGAGTCAATATTTTATAGAACATTTTTCTTGAAGTATTTTACCCAGAAAAATAATAATCATTCGAAGTTCGTAAATAAATTCATTCCAAGACGTCTGCATAAACGTTTTGCATAAAGCATTATATTTTATACCATCCCAGACATTAACAGTATCATGTTCATAACAAACGATATTAGGGTGACAGGCAATGATAAAGCCTATGTACTGTAGTTACCACTACTCTTCCTGAAGCTCCTGAAGGCAGTGATAAATTCCATTCTCCGCATGTAAATTAAATGACTTGATGCACTAACTGGAAATTGAACCATTTTGCAAAACTTGTAATCTGGTTTTCATTGTCTGCTATTCTTTAAATTATGGTTCGACGGAGCCAATGTTTTTGCCCGGGTTATGTTGACAGCGAGTTAAAATTTTTATATCTACCACTAAAATAAAATTTTATTCTAGTTAAATAATATCAGCTTTCTTAAAACTTTCATCTTCAGATTTTAGATACGGTTTAATTAATGTGATGAAACCGAATTTCGTTTGTGATACAGCAAAACGAAAGTGGCGTACAAACATTATAAATAATTTTCACATTATAATTAATCATTATAATTAATCCAGATAAATAATATATCAGTGATGAGTAATGATCTGCAGCATTAAGATACTGTATATGTAATGTAATACTGAAACTAAATTTTGTTTGTGATACAGCAAAACGAAAGGGGCACAATAGAATCAAATTTGTATGAATATAGTACTCTTAACATAAAGAGAGGAGCATAAAACAGATTTTTTGAAAATTTGAGAAGGGACTACAGAATTACTGGTATTTGCAAGGCCGTGATTCCGATTATCTACCATTTTTGGTGTGTCTTTTGGCTAAATACAATTCAAAGGCAGCCAAATTTAGGTAGAGATTGTCCCAAACAGTCAAAAGAAAGGATGACCATTAATTTTATTGGTGGCAGTTTGTCTTGGTAAATGTTCGATAAGGAGATGCTAGCTGTCAGTCATTCTCAAAATAAAATAAAATCCAGAGGTTGCCAAATTTAGCAGGAAGTCGTCCAAATGAATTATTAAAAGGTCGGTAGCTATTTTAAACTACATCTTTTTAAAAATATTTGATAGTGTATTATGAAGGCAGAGGGCTATTAAGTAGCCAAGTAAACGTAGAAAGTAGCCTAAAAAAGGTAGTAAGTGGACAAATAGATGCAGAAAGCATCTGTTAGGCTTCCATTAAATTTAATGTTCTTGCCTCACGCGGTAGGAGGCAGCTCGCCTCCAAAACTGCTTCATCTAGTCTCTTTTTTAACGTGCTTTATGCAAGTCTCGCGTCGAAGAAGACATGAACAGCAATTTATAATTGACACAAACTCATTCTGTGTCTTCAAACAGATCACAAAATGCGATTTAGTAAGAGCTTAAAAAATTACGGTAAATCTTTCATATTAAGAAGTGATGCCACAGCGATCCGTGACATTTTAATACTTGAAATTAAGGCTCTTGAATGACCAAGTCGATTCAACAGAGATTTTGTTTCCCCGATGTCGCTAGATGAAGCCATTTTTGCCACAACAATTTTACGCTCTAAAATCCAGAAACGTGCTGATTTTTGAATAAAGTTCAATAATTCAAGTTCGATTTACGCAAATTGTGCATAAAATTGTACATCAATTCAAAAAGAAAAAGTTTATAAGCTAAATAAAATTCTGTAATATTATACCAATAAATTTCCAGTTGATAGCCAATAAATTTCCAGTTGATAGCCAATAAATTGCAAATCTTATTTTACCTTAAATGTCCAATAAAAAGCCTAGTTCCAAATGTAATTTTCTTCAATAAAACCTTAAATGTTCAAAATTCCTTTTTGTATTTATCAATACCTCCTCCACTTGAATCTTTAAAATAGTAAATATTTTACTGATAAAAGATGAAAATGTAGCTTGATGTGTTGCTATGGTTACTTGACTATGGTTGACAAAGAAAATTCAAATGTTAAATGTTTTTCTGATAATAAATGAAAATATCGATTGACGTGTTGCTATGGTTACTTGACTATGGTTGACAAAGGAAAAGTTGTAAAGGGGAAGCATCAGCTCAACATTTAGGCCCCTAACCTTCTAACTACTGATCAAATATACATAATATATAGCCTATGTCCATCTGGAATAATGTACCTTTCAAATAGGGAAAGAATTTTTCAAATAGGTACAGTGGTTCAGGAGATTACCCTCCACATACAAAATCCTCTCTCTCTTTATATATTAGTATGGATTATCAAATCATTTAATATTCATTAGAGTTAACATTAACTACTACATCACTACAACTCTACATAATATGCAAACTTTCATAGAGCCATTATGGTAATAGACACAAAATGCTAGGACAAATGGCCACATACCACTATGCTGATGGACGGCTGCTCATTGAGGCTATCGTTCGAGCGTTGTTCCATAGAAGACTTCCTTCGTCACTTAGCCGACTCATCATTAGGGCATCGGGGACTCACTACTCCGTCAGTTTACCAAGGGGTTCACTCCGTCTTTCGAGTCATCTTGGCGGGAATGGCTCCATCCAGGCCGGGGCTCTTTACTTTCTTCTGCCATTCAATATCATTCTACCATCTCATCTATCTGTTGCCAGTCAACCTCATCCTTCTATCACCTCTCAGCGTATCTCCTTATTTTTTACCTTATCTTAATTTTCATTCTGTATGCTTTTCTTGTCTCTTATTGGGTGCAGGCCATCAGCCAATGGTTTTATGTAACCTCTTATCGTTGCCTCAACTCGTTCGCGGGGATTTCAGCATATTTTTCTTGCACTTGCACTGTCTCACTCTTTTTTCTCACGAGTTCCTTCACTTGAGGGGTTTCATCACTTGAGGGGTTTTAGGCTCTTAAATCTGCGGGACACCCAGCATTCGCCCTGTCCATAGTCAATAATTCCATAAAACAATTATAAGACAGGCCTTTTGCTTCAATTACTTTAGTACGAATAATAAATAGATAAATTTAAAAAAATAAAACTTATACTAATAATAGCAATAAATAAATATAAAAATGACAACAATTTAATACGGCAGATGTTAAATAAATAAATAAATAAATAAAAATAAAAAGGTGGCAGACAATTTAGCAAAAATCAGAAGGTAGTCTTGAGGTCGATCCATCAAAAAATGACAGGTCAGAACCAGAAGCGACGGCAAATGTAATTTAGAATTTAGAAGAGGTTGGAGGGAAAGTTAAGAAAGGGGAAGGAGACCAGGGTGAATAATCCAGGGTGGCCTTAGGACGCCTATAGCATTCCCTTGTGTCGTAGTAGGGGAGGTTAGCTATTTCTTCGTTGTCTATTGAATATAATCTATTGTGGAACTTAGATGCGAGATCTTTAATGTGTTACCCAATGGGTTCGATACTCAAATCCCTGTGAATAAGTACGTTTCTAAGTTACCAGGGCGCCTTCATAATACCGCAGAGTGTTTTATTTTGAATTGTCTGCAATCGCTGGATATGGGTGTCAGCCGCTGAGCCCCAAACAGGCACAGCGTACAATAGGATGGGACGCAGTACTGTTTTATACAATAGTAGTTTATTATCTAAACCCATTTGATTCTGGAACAGGAGGTGGGCGATATCCTTACGGGCTTTAAAAATTTTCTAATGCTATGTTCAATATTTTTCTTCCACATCAGTCGACTATCGAGGTAAATTCCTAGGTATTTGCCCTGTCTCTCAAAGCGAACTAGGTGATCGCAAACTGTGACTGGAGGAGGTGGAATTCTATTGTAACTGAAAAAATAGCTTTAGTTTTTGAAGAACTTAACTTGAGCCTCCACCGTTCGAACCATCGTTCAAGAATTCCAATATGTCTCTGTAGGAACTGGTGCATGTATTTAACATTTTGATGCTTAGCTAGTATTGCCGTGTCATCCGCAAACATGGCTAGTGTAGTGAATGGAGAGTGAGGAATGTCATTAATAAAAATATTTAAAAGGATAGGTGCTAACTTAGAGCCCTGAGGGACTCCTGCATTGATTTCGCGCAGAATAAAACATGATAATGCATGGAGGACTTTAAAAGATCTGCCGAGAAGGTAGGAGTGTATTAAGTGGATAATTGAGGCTGGTATTTAAGCTTAATAAGTTTTTAAATGAGAGCACTGTGCTAGACTCGGTCAAAAGCTTTCTCCAGATCGAGTAATATTATTCCAGAATGCATCCGATTCATATTTAATCATATATGAACTTATAATGTTTTTTAAAATGTGCTTAGGAAAGGGAGGGGTATGAAGTTTAACAATCGTATTATCAGTAAGTAATTTTTGAAGGGCTCGATGAGAAGGATCAGTATGGCGACAGTTACAGGCTGTATGCTGCTCATTTAAATCGCTAGAAACAAAACAGATTTTATAGGATATGGAACAACAGAAAGAGTAAATTTTTTTAAAAATTTGTATGTATATTCTCTTAACCTTGTTTATATTTTGTATATAAAAAGGCTGTTTCATAAATTTTATGTATATTACGCTTTTTTAAAATAACACACTATTATAAAAAATTTTCATTATAGATATTACATTTATCAAAATGTCAGTAATTAATTTTCAAACTTTTTGCGATCTTACATATTTGAAAATGATTTTTTTGTTTTATAAAACAAATTTCATTTCATTCTTGTTCATTAATCTAAACTAATTTTAACCAAATTATGTGTAGCGTTCGCATTGTTACCTACTATAATGATCAAGGTATGTATATATTGTCATAAATTTTAAATAACTTGACAATTCAATCATTATGTTATTTACTGTCTTTAGCCTAATGGAAGGAAATGATTCCCGAATCCATTGGGCTCAACTATGAGCTCAACTATGAAGTGTGGTGAGCGGCTTCTTCTGGGCCACGCCCTCGGGAGCCTTTCTTGCTATCGGTTGGGCAAGGAATAACAACTAATGGCCATAAGGTGGAGACAGAAAGAGAGAGAAAGTGATTGGAGGCCTCTAGGATCCATGAGCTTAAACAAAACTAGTATGACAGAAAATTTTCTGCCATACTGCTAGGAGAAAGTTTACGGATAGCATCTTGGGAGGAAGTTTAAGGATTTGTTTTAGAGATAGAATTTTTTTACCGTAGCCAAGGCTACGCATTAATTTTATATTTTTTAAAATGTTTTTTACCGTGAAAGCATGTATTTTTTTATTTTATTTATTATTTTTATTATTTTTTGGAAAAGAAGAAAGAGAAAGGACTTTAACGAACAAGAACAGCTCGAGGCCGTTTCTTGTTCTCAGCGGCGGCTGGGTCATAGTCGAAGTTTTCCAATAATAGTTCATTGTCAATGCTTAGAAAGAAGTTTGATGCTAGTTTTTTTTAGATAATTTGGAATAGTGAGCAGATTTAATTCATTTTGCAGATCAACGTTCCTAAAATACCAAGGTGCATCAACAATTTGTCTTATAGTTGTGTTTTGACATACTGTGAGGTGATTGATTGTAGAAACTGCTGCATATGACCAAGCCGGAGCTGCATAAGTTAAAAGCGGTCTTAAGAAGGATTTGTAGATGAGCAATTTATTATTAATGCTTAATTTGCTATTTCGAGCTATTAAGGGGTAAAGTGAAAGTCTGGCTGCTCGAAATTTAATTCTAGTCTGAGTGATGTGGTGTTTGAAAGTGAGTCTTTTATCAAGATGGACACCGAGGTATTTAACAGTGTCAGACCAGGGGATAGTAGTGTTACCAATTTTAATATTAATATTGCGATAAGATAAGATGTATTTTTTTGTGAACATGACAGCAACGCATTTATCGGTGTTGAGTTTAATTTTCCATTTGGTGAGCCAGGTGGAAATGCGGGTGATGTGTTTATTGAGTGTGGTTACAGCGCATTTAATATTTTTATTTGAACAGAAAATGGCGGTGTCATCAGCAAATATCTCTAGATTAGAATTAATGTGTGTTGGAAGATCGTTGATGTACAGATTAAACAAAAGGGTAGATAATATCGCACCTTGGGGAACTCCACTAAGAATTGGTTTTAGTATTATTAATTTAACTTGGAAGGTTCTGTTGCTTAGGTAGGAGATAATTAGATTGGTGATGTGCGGGGGGAAGTTATAGTTAATAATTTTGTGAATTAGGCCGGGGATGTACACTTTATCAAATGCTCGCTGGATATCCAGGAATAGGGCAGCTGTAGAATTTTTATTAATTTTGGCTTTAGCTAGGTGTTCAGTGATTCTATAAACTTGGTGGGGTGCGGATAGTGATTTACGGAAACCAAATTGATAGGGCACAATGATGTTATTATCGTTGAGGTGGTCATTAATTTCTTTAGCTATGAATTTTTCAGTTAACTTACTAAGGGTGTTTAGGAGACTAATGGGACGGTAACTATCGGGTGAGTCAGGAGGTTTACCAGGTTTATGAATGGGTACTATTAAGGAATATTTCCAGCGGGTGGGAAAGTAATTAAATTTAAAAATGTTGTTGATGAGTTGGGCAATTTTGAATATGTATTTAGGTGGGAGGTTTTTAATCATAGTATTCGTAATAGCATCATCACCAGGTGATTTACGATTGGGGTAAATGTTACTCAAATGTTTACTAAAAAATCTACGTAAGTGTCTGAACTCCGATATCTTTTTACAAATAATTTTCAGCAATTTACTTTCATATGAATTGACGTCTCAAATGTGTTGTTAATGTTTGCCAATACGGAACACAATCACAATGAAGACATTCGAGCATAATCCGCGAGGATCGTCGGTTGCTTTCAGTGGTTGCAGTATATAGGCGAAACAACACCACCCCCTGGTGACACCTCTATTTTGAGCAAAGAATTCCAGAGGCAGCATATGAGGGGGATCGTAGCTTCTGCCCACCGTCTCTGATCCTATAAAATGACTTTCCGGTCAATGGATTTAACGGGTCCATATCAGGCCTAGATCCGACAATATTTTATTCAGTTCGTAGGGATTCGAACCGATCATCCCCAGTTCCAAGCCCACCGCGCTAACACAAGACTACCTACGGCTCCTACGATTCAAATACTTACGGAACAACATATGTACGTATCAGAACTGGGATATTTGATTAATTATAATAATAAATTATAATAGTATATTTAATTAATATATTATAAATATATATCTATTTATAATAATCCAATTAATTATCATGATATATTTTTTAGACATTTGACTTATGTGACAGGGAAATTGGTTTAAAAATATGTATTATTATGTTATAGAGAGATATCTTAATAATTAATTCAATTAATTAATGTATATATAAAATATCTCAATACGTTGCGTATAATGAAAATATCCCCTTTTCGTATCGTGGGCGGAATTTATAAAATATAAAATTCTCCCACTTCCTTAACTTTTCCCATTCTCCGACATCACCGAGCAGGGTGGTCTGTTTTATAACCATCATAAATTTACTCTTCTCCTTCTTCTTTTCTTCTATTCGTTGCAATTCATTCTCCAGAACTTTTATCTTATACTTTAATTCCCTCTTACAAGCCCAGTCTTCTATCTTTAATAGTTTAGGTTTATTGTTGGCTTTTCTCCCCTCCTCTTTTGTTGCCAGTCAGTTGCTTCCTTGCTCTGTTTCTTTCTTACATTTTGCAATTATTTTGCTTCGTCCCGTATCTTTCATTTCTCCTGCCCTTGACCTTGACACTATTGTCATATCCCTATGGCAACTGATACTATCGTTTAGCAAATGTAGAAATTGCATATTTCTCATTAGCGATTTCTGATACAGATATATATCTTTCATTTATCAGGTGCATGGGTATCCAGTTTCAAGCCAAAGTTTCCAAGATGTCTGACAGTAGGCTTCAGGTAGCCGTGAGAGCGTTTCACTTGAGGAATTATCCCATGCGGTGCGTACACTCTTTATTACACTAGAATTTTTTCCAGTACACCCAGTGGCGACGTCCGGGAGGATCGTACCATCTCCCACCCTCTCTGACCTCAATGTGTGCTTTTACGGTCCACGGATTTATCGTGCCTATATTCGGATTAGTCACTGAGTTATTTAATGGCGAGTGTCAGGATTCGGTCCGAGCACCCTCAGCACCGAAAGCCAGTGCTGGCACTAAAACAATTCGATCCCTACAAAGAATTCTAGTTGAAAGGTAATGAGAACAGTAGCTCGGGCATTGTACATAACACTGGTAATAGAAATCTTACACAGTTTAGTATGTACGTATTCGAACCTAACATAAACTAACAATGATAGTTATTTAAACAGAAATATGTTTTTACATTAGCTGTAATTAGTTTATTTTTCATACATATTTCTCTTAGCCCATGCATGTACTTACATTATTTTTAACCAAAGAATTTTCTTCCCCCCAGATGTCGCCATTGGGGGTGCTCGGGGAAAAGTGAGGTGTTGACCTAGCTAAGACATACTCCAACCCTAATGTTGCTATATAAACCCGAGCCTTACACTTCATCCCGAATCCTATATAGACCTGGTATGGAATTAATTTCATCCAAGGGGCTCGTCCAGGGGGAAACAACAACAACATACATGCGACTTAGGGCCTGTTCACATAGGAGTCCGTTGCGTAGCGTTAAGGAAAAGATGACGTCGAGACGAAAGTAAACCAATCATAGGCGTTAAAAATTTCATTGCAAATCGTTTGGAGGCCTATGATTGGTTTATTTTCGTCTCAACGTCATATTTTCCCTAACGCAACGCAACGGACTCCTATGTGAACAGGCCCTTAGTCAGTGCCATTCGTGCCTTGAAAGATGCAGCAAACCTGAAATATAAAGTATTTGAAATTGAGAATATATATGCTTAAAACCCCCTAAAGCACATAGCCTAAACACTGAGGCCCTCTAAATATACAGCACACCTTCACCTTCTTCCAGCGAATGAACCGATTTGGTCCGTTTATCTGATCCTCATAATTGTTGCACAAAAGCTTCGACCAACCGTCTCAGAAGCTTTGATAACTAAATTAATGAATTAAATAATCCGCCTCAAACGTTTTACAATTTTAGCGTAAATAATTAAAAAGTCTAACTCACACTGAATATCAGCTATTAAGACTCAATATCAATTAATTTCAGACTCAATATTAATTATGTGACTCTTAGACTGTCTTCGATGGCGTTCAGTAACAGGGTGTGACTGTCTTTTAGTTTACTGACTCTAAGATGAAATATTCGTTTCAAAATGATTGTCCCTCTGGGAAGGACTCTTGTATAACTTCAAATAATAGCAAAACACATTATGAGAATGCTTTTTCACAAAGTATACTCGCGGAAGAGTTTATTTCAGCTCTTCATTACGTGTTTGCGTGCATTTATGGAACATTTGTTTAGAGAAGGAATTTAAACTCTTTTAAGAGTTTCGAGATTACCATTGCAAGTACAATCATACGATTTTCCATTAAACCTTCAAGCTTTTTCAGGGCATCATGATATTTCACGTAAAAAAATGGGCATCCCAAAGCTCAGTTTTAAGGCTGCTATGTACTAAACCCATGGGATTCTCTCACTTCAATGTTAACCTATGGAGAAAATTTGTCCACGGATTGCCGACTTGGATTCAAGGATTTTTTTTTATAAAAATTGTACTCCGTCATAGAGAAAGAAATTTTACATTTGTGTACATTTTTCGTTTTTTAAAAAAAATGCAATAAATATTTTAAAATTTAAATTATTCGGGGAAAAATCTGGTATATTGTGTTTTAAACGCTCATAAATTCCTTCGGTGGACAAAATTTATAAAATGAATCCTGTAGCGCTTAGCAGAAAAGTTCAGGCTATCTGACAATACCAATTTTATTAGATTATCAGCATTTATGTACCTGTTAATAGTTGACAAAAAAATATTTTAAATAAAAAATTTGGGGGCAGCGCTTAACTCCCCTATATATAGAGCCATTACAATCCCTCAAAATGTCAATCCTAAGGGGGAGGGGGTGGAATTCTCGAACTGTCAACTGGACTCCTCCCACCACAGAAGTCTGCAAGAAGAGGAAAAGGGAAATACGATTTTTTTCTTAGTACATAGCGGCCTTAAGGCTGCTATGTACTAACCCTATTGGATTCGCTCACTTCAATGTTAACCTATGGAGAAAATGAGTCTACTATTTACAGCTATATAAATGCTGATCTATACTAATAAAGAGACAAGTGGAAGTCGAGAGATCACGTGACCGTAACTCATCCGGGTGGGCCAATCCTCGAAAAAAAAAATGGCCGACAAATATACAGGAAACGGTGCAATTTTTTTTCTCATGAAAGTACATAAATGTTACATATTTGGAAAGAGCTTCGAAAACTGATAATTTTTTCTCCGTACACTTATTTTGTTAATTCAATAGTTTTAGAGATATTTTCATTCTAAAATCACTCACTGCTGAGAAACCAAATCATCTGGTGCAGTGGTGCTGCCATTTGTCGGCAGCGACGGGAATGAAAATTGAAAGGAATTTATTCACTTGAATTTAATACATTTGTAGGCTTTTTTTTCTTTTGTGGGGCCCGAAGTACATAAATATGTTACACGGATGGCTTGAATGTAGCTAGGCGAAGCCCGGCTAGTAATCCAATAAAAATGGTATTTTCACATACCTTGAAATTTTCTGCATCTTGCAGCAGGATTCATTTTTTAAATTTTGTCCACCAAAGGAATTTATAAGCGTTGAAAACACACTAGATCATTTCCCCCCCAGATAATTAAAATTTTAAATTATTATTTGCATTTTTTAAAAACTGAAAAATGCCCCAAGGTATAAAAATTCTTTATCTTTTACGAAAAACATTCTTTTTCAAAAAAAGTCTTTGAATCCAAGTCGACAATCCTTGGACACATTTTCTCCAAAAGTTAACATTGAAGTGACAGAATTCAATAGGGTTAGTGCACAGCAGCCTTGATTTCAAATAGCTCAGCAGTCAAGGTTTTTAATGAACAATCTATGTACGATTCAGAACTGTTACATTTTTGAAAAATAATTTTTCCAATTGAATATCTAGTAGAACGCTTACATTGTAAATTTTCAATTAACGGTTTTTAATAGGGATCTTCTTTCATTTTCAGGTGCACGGGAATCCAGTTCTTTACCAAAGAATTTTCGGCTTTTGATAAGAAGAGACTATAGTCACCATGAAAAGTGTTTACAGTTAATTGGTTAGCTTTGCTTTAGAGCGCTACGGTCAATTTTTGCTACACGAGGGTTAATTACACCAGGATCTACTGGTTAAAGACGATTCTGAACGGATACAAAAGCCCATGCCAACTGGGGTACTCGAACCAACAGACTTCGGTACTGAAGTCCAGCACAATTAATTAGTAACTAACATATAATTTTCAGATGTATATGCAGCAAGAATTGCGATCATATCAGTAGCTCACAAAAAACATAAATTCATGTTTTTGGCATCTGCAAATGCCAAAAACATGTACACTCATGGACAAAAAAATTAGCGCACCAAGAAATAATTGCGGGATCGTAACGAAACTTGCAATGAAGGTACATGTCGGGGAGATATGCAAATGATTAGAAATGCAGCATGATTGCGCATTACGTATAGCCGGTAGAGGGCGTTGAACATCGTACTCTGTGGAGTATAAAACAGGTAACCAAAGCTTGTTTGAGTGTGCTGAATCATTTACAAAGGAAGAGCTGAGATAGACATGCCATTGCGCTGTGTTCGAAGACAATATAAGCAGTTGTCGCAGTTTGAGAGGGGGAGAATCGTCGGGATGATGGAAGCTGGGTGGTCAGCTAGGCGAGTAGCTCGTCAATTAGGCCGCTCTGATTGTGTTGTGAGGAGGTGTTGGGACCAGTGGACCCGAGAGATGTCATGTATACGAAGATCAGGCTCAGGACGCCCTCGACAGACCAGTCGTCGAGAAGACCGCCACATCGTAAGAAATGCACGTGTACAGCCAACTGCTTCATCGGCCGCCATCCAGGCACAGGTAGCACCTTCACTAGGGGCCTCTGTGTCTTCTCGAACCATACGAAGGCGCCTGGCTGAAGGACAGTTGGTATCGCGGCGCCCATTACGTGTGCTGCCCTTGACGCCCACCCATCGACGCCTCCGTTTGGAGTTTTGCCGCGCACGAGGAAACTGGACTGCAGCGGAATGGAACCAGGTCGTCTTTAGCGACGAATCCAGATTCAATCTCGGCAGTGATGACAATCGTGTTCGTGTGTGGAGAGCCCGTGGTGAACGCTTCAATCCTGCCTTTGCTGTACAGCGACACATCGCTCCCACAGCTGGTGTGATAGTATGGGGTGCCATTGCCTACAATACACGGTCACCCCTAGCATTGTTCCGTGGCACCATGACTGCCCAGCGGTATGTTCTTAAAATCCTGCAACCACATGTGTTGCCACTCATGCAACGGCTCCCAGGAGCCATTTTTCAACAAGACAATGCTCGGCCTCATACGGCAAGGGTGTCACAAGACTGTCTCCGCACTGTTACTACCCTTCCTTGGCCTGCCCGATCCCCAGATTTGTCTCCAATCGAGCATATCTGGGATCATTTGGGACGACGAGTTGGGCATCGAACGAGTTTGAACGAACTAGAGGCAAGGTTACAGCAAATACGGAACGAAATGTCTCAAGACATCATACAGAACTTGTATGACTCAATGCCCGATCGTATCGCATCGTGCATTTGCGCTAGAGGGGGTCCAACAGAGTATTAACTTCTCCGTTCTTTTGCCTTTTTCTCTGAAATAAATTATCCCTTTTCTTTGATTTTCTTATCATTTACTTATATCAAAGTAGCCATTACGTATGTAAAATTTAGTTTCATTTTGACGACTCCTTCTTGGTGAGCTAATTTTTTTGTCCATGAGTGTATTACCCAAAACATGCCCAAAACATGTACATTTATTTTTAGTATTGGAAAATCTGTCTTCTAAAATCGGTTCTCTAAAGCTCAAAATACCATTAATATAAACTTGAAATAAAACTTAAATCTTTCGTTATTTATTATAATTTACTTCATATTAAGAATAAAACTTTAAAATGCCAAATTGTGTTGAAATTTATGTAATGTTCTAACATCTACTGCCGACTTAAAAATTACATGGAAGATTAGCCATTTTATTCACTTGTAAATAGAGTAGTGCTAGTCCAACCACTTAACAATGTTCGTGTTCTGGTAAGAACCTAAAAAACTAGCTATTTTTTTATAAAAGTCAAATGCATTTGTTGGAGATAAATATATATTTTATACATGTTGTTCCAGTGCATATCTATAAGTTGTACACAAAGCCAGTTTCTTTTCCAAATACAGACATGTCACGCTGAAGAAAGGCAAATCTAGCAAGCCAAAATTCGATGACTATTCTCTAATTACACATAGAATCATAGCTTGATTGCATAATTTCAGAGTTATTGAAGCTAATGGAAGACTATACAGTTTACTTTCCGTTTCATCGTGATATTATTTGACATGAAATGGAGAATGAAAACTAATGCAATATGCGAAAATCAAAAGTGTAAATCTTTCAAGTGACAGAAATCTTAAAATTATTAAATCTCTGCACTGTAATAGCACCTACGAATGCGTATTCACCATTGCACCTCTTATAAGCATTTACAGTAGGAGAAAATAAAATATTTTTTGATACATTCAAATTTTTTGAGAGAAATCTTTGAGTATACAAACTTTTTAATTGAATTGTGCATTAGTATATGAATTTGAATTAATTTTTCAAAAATTCTTATTCCCTCTTCCGACAACTTAATGTTATTAGATAAAAGAAAACAAATTAGAAAGTTCTTGCATGGCATAAAAGTATGAATGCAGATCTATATGTGATAGGCATGTCACAAATATATTATGCAGGGTGCGGAAGAATGAACTCCCAAATTCCTGAAGGTCAGTGGTAAGGAATTGGTGAGGGTAAGCCGCCGCGGAGGGTGACAACAATTTGGTGGATTTTATAGTTGTCAGTAGACACCACGGGTTGGTCCGGTGAACATCATTGTTTCGTTATCGAGACGTTATTTATAAATGAAATTATTCCGTAATCGCGACACAGAGGTCACGTTTTGGGCTCTACGCAACTGATGCCTTCCCTGATCGATAAACAATCCTGGAAAATTCAAAATTTATCGTCATTTATCGAGTTTTAGAAAAAATATATTTTATTGCTAACTTTGCCTTGAAAAAAATTAGAAAGTTTTTACATTTATTTTTATTTTCTCAAATACGCTTTTATATTTATTGCAACCCTTAAATACTGTTATTAAAAAGATCAAAGGAATCTTAGAAACTATTACGCTTTGTAATACTATTAATTCTTTCTTCTGCGGAACATGTCTATTAAAATTATTTAACGTATGTACCATCACTTTACCTGATTTTAAATTCTGCACCCCACTTCCAACATCTTGTAATTGGACAGAAATTGAACAACTAAAAAATTATTTTGTCATAGAAATTGCAACGTTATCCTAATGGAACTAATCAGAACGGTCCCTTATTCTAAGTGGCATTTGTGTACTGTTCATACAGACATTTCAACTTAATGCTCCTTAGCGTTACGAAAATCTATTAGTCAGTTCGAAACTAGTTGCCACCCTTTTATTTTTTATAGTATAAAATTTTATCGTGTATATTATTATCGTATAATTTTATTGTACATATTATCGTGTTCCCGTTATCTTCTTTGTAACACATAACTTATAATTCTTGATTAAATGCAAATGGACTCATCACCTTAAAACCTTCAAAAAATCGATTTTTCACTTTTTGCATTTTTATAAAATTCAGAGTTTTTTGAATATTTTGGTGCAAACCGCATTAAAATTCACCCATTAGAACCGCCGCAATCCTCAAATAAAAAATACATACTCAGCGAATTTTGACTCAAGACATCCTTTGAAATCGCTGAGCAGTTGTTTACATTTATGGCCACACCCATTTAATACATCTTTTCTTCTGCGTTTGCAATTAATTAGTGATATAATAAGCTCAATGGTCTGTGAGTTTTTAAAATTCGTTATCAACAGGATATCTACAACTAAACTTTTACGATAGTCAGTATTTCCAGTTGTTTACGTGATAGAATCACGTTGCTGCTGTGTTAGGTCGGTTAGTGTTTTGTTTTGAGATTTTACAGGTATATTTTAAGTTTGTGATAAAATATTTTAAATATATGATGGATAATTCACAGAAGAACGGAAGATCTGGCAAGAGACCAAAAAATATAGGTTTAGAGGTAACCACTACACACAAAAAATCGAGTGTAGTAAAGAAAATGAGTGCTTCTCGTAAAAAAACTCAATGGCAGTTTTCCTGTGTTTACTGAGGCTGAATTTGAAGGGTATACTTTAATTGATAAAGATATTGTTTTTCAAGTAATTCAAGATTATGTTTCTTGTAAGACCTGTGGTGATAACATAAACATTAAGTGCAAAACTGTTGCTGGACTGTCAGAAAAAGTTCACATTCATTGTGAGAATTGTGATGAGATTGCATGTACAAGAAACTCAGCCATGGTCGGTCTAAGGAGAAACATACCTGAAGTAAATTACAGGTTTACTTATGCAATGAGGGTATTAGGACAAGGACTGTCTGGTGCAAAAACATTCTGTAGTGTTATGGACTTCCAACAGCCAGTAACATTAATTGCATATAACTCCATAGTTAAAAGTATCAAACATGTTTTTAGTAAGGTGGTGAAGAAGAGTATGTCATTAGCTGTAGAAGAAGAAATGGTGGAGTTACGGATTTGACTATAAGTGGTGATGGCACCTGGAAAACACGAGGACATAGTTCGCTAGTAGGAGTATGTACAGTTATTGGATCAATGCGTGGAAAGGTAATTGACAACGAGGTATTATCTTCTTACTGTAAAGGATGCAGCTACTGGAAAAGTAGATGATCTGGTAAAAAATATGAGGAATGGAGAAATGAGCATTATAAAACGTGTGATAAAAACCATAGTGGTTCAGCTTCGATGATGGAAGTCGTTGGAACGTCAAGAATATTTGAACGCTCCAGTATTCTCTATAATGTTGGCTATGCTCAATACATTGCGGATGGCGACTGCAAAACTTTTGCTGCTATTGAAAAAATCAAGCCTTATGGTGAAAATTTTACTGTCTCAAAAATTGAATGTGTAGGTCACAAGCAGAAGAGAATGGGGGCAAGATTAAGGAAGCGCAAACAAGAAATGAAAGGGAAAAAACTGAGTGATGGAAAACTTTTAAGTGGTAAAGGAAGACTTAGTGATGATTTAATCAATAAATTAACTATTTACTATGGGGATGGCATTCGAAAGCATTCAGATTATCTTCAGGATATGCGATTTGCAATTTGGGCTATCATAAAGTGATCTACAGATGCTAATCCAAGTCAACAGTTTAGCCCTTCAGGAGTTCATTCTTGGTGTTCGTACCAAAAGGCATATGCGAAAGGAGATGTGAAACATTTCACACATAAGAATTCTGTTTCACCATTTGTGATGGATGCTATAAAAGATATTTTTAAAGATCTTAGCATGCCATCATTATTGAGCAGGTGCTTGGGAGGTTATACGCAAAATTCAAATGAATCAGTAAATTCTGTCATTTGGAAATTTTGTCCAAAAACTTCTGGTTCTAGCTCCAAAATTGTGCAGATTGCTGTGAATGAATCAGTTATAATATTTAATGATGGTCAAAAAGGTCGATTAAATCTCAAGTACAATCTTGGATATAAAATTGGAAAAAATGCAGAGTGTTTTGCCTCACAATGTGATGAGCAGCGAATTTTGTTAGCTGATAAGAAGGCAGATATGTCAACTCTTGAAGCAAGAAGAGCAAAAAAACATGGCAAAATTGCTTCAGCTGAAGCAATAGAAGAAGTAGAAGGAAGTGTCTATGCTGCAATATAATTTTAATTTAATAATTTACTGTTTAACACTTTAAAAAAGGAGTGTTTTATTTAAAGCCATTTTTCTAGAAACTATGCTTTTCTAGTTTGTGCGCACAGTATCAGCTACATTTATAATATATTCTTTTGAAATTTTTAAGGTGTGTATATATTAGTATTTTCTTCAAACTCCATCTACTTTATATGTTAAAAACATATTATAAATTTTATTTATGGTGTTGATCATGTCTTATAAATGCAATATTTAATTTCATTCAAAATTATACCCCATCGTTGAAATATTTTTTAAATATATGGTAAATTAACTATGTGAAGCTCATATCTGATGTGTTTACATTGCAAATATGCAAAAATTATCTCAGAAAATTAATTCCTCTCAGTGTATTGCTGCGCGCAGGGATGCAATGCAAAAATGAAATTCTTAAAAGGGAGCAATATTTTCTATCCCCAAAATAATTTCTTGTTCATTTATTGTAAAACATTATAGATGACACAAATCATTGTATTCAGGAATTAAATTTGAAAATTTTGTGTAAATTGAACAATTAGGGAATTATCTATTGAGAATCGAAGATCAGGATGAAAATCATGATTTACAGCCTCCTAAAGGTGATGAGTCCCCTTAATCAAAGTTAAGAGACTCTCAATGTATATGTCATGGTGCATGTAGAACCTATCTCTCAGATACTGCATAACTGAACATTTCATGCAGGTAGTTAAAGATACTGTATTCCTTTTTGTATCTTTAAATTATGTTATTAGCTATAAAGGAGATAAGAAGAAACTATTCAAATGTTACTAATCTGACAGAGCAACGCAATAAAGTTTAACGATGTAACATTTACTAATAAGTGATAACAAGAAGACTATGTAATCAAACGCCTTCATGTTCATGACTGAAAACACATTGCACGTCGGAAGCGGTTTCATCGAAGCTTTAAATTCCTTTCGACTGGATCCAGAGCCATTTACTCTTCAGTGTCAGTTCTTTTCACACCTAAATATTTTTCATCGGCTGTAGGAACGATCTTCTAAATCTTCGATTCTACAGCACACTCGGAGTCGTCATTAAAATACCCCGACAAACCGTTTACCACGATTCGGTGCCGTCTCTTGTCTTATGTCTCCGATCTTTGGTAATTCATCGACACTCTTCAACCAACTTTGCTGCCTGTTTCGTCGTTACCACTACACGGAGCTACTTTTCGTAAGGACGTTTCTCTCTGATTCCCAGATGCAGGAAAATTTGCTGCCAACCTCGAGAAATAACTCCGGTAGATCTTGTGTGAAATAACTTGTACTTCCATTGTAGACAGTCTTGGGAAAATTGAGTATAATGAATATTCAAAGATAATATTCCACTTGAAACATTCCTCAGATCTGCAACTCCCTAACACTCTGATTTCCACAATAAATGGTATCATATTTTGTTTTAATGGTTGTATACGAAAACATGTTAAATGCAATGGACTGACTTTCTCACACAGATATGTATATGGAGCAAAACAAATGGAACAATTTTTTTAATTTATATGTATACTAGCTGAAACCCCGCGCTACGGAGTACATTCAAAGTAAAAACAACGGTCAATGTATGCAATTAATGCCAATATATATATATATATATATATATAATATAATAATACGACGATCAATGTATATAATTGATGTATAATATAATATATAATATATATATATATATATATATATAATAAAAATCATAAGAGATTTTTATAGACAAAATAATGTAGAAGAAGATATTGCAATTAAATATAATATAAGGAATACTAAGAATATAGTACAGTTAATATAGTACAGTTTGTAGAACATTTTGTTTACTGTATTTAATATTTTTTGGATAATGTCCAATCGTCTGCCGCATTATCAAGAAAAAAAAATTTGTCTATTTAGTTTTTATGCACGTGACGATAAATTTATTTAAAGTATCAGAAAAAGAAGTCACGTGATCGGCATTTAATAAATTGAATTCTAAAAATTAATCTTTAAAAATTCACCAAAAATCAGAAAATGGAGGTAAAGATTCGAAAAAGATTTCATTTTAAAGGAATGTTTATGATCTTCTTGTGATATAAATTGTGTAACCCTCAAATTTTTATTTTAAATGCAAAGTTTAAAAAGTAAAAAAAAACAGCTTAAAAATTTAATTTTAAAAATCTAAGAAGAATTTTTCAAAAATCTTTCTTAGTGCACCCCTACACCATAAGAAGAATCGCCATGCAAAATTTCAGCCCTTTAGGTCCAGCGGTTTGGTCTGTGCGTTGTATGTCAGTCAGTGAGTCCGTTATGGAAATTTTTATATGTATAGATTCTATTAACCTTGTTAATATTTTGTATAAATGTCTGTTTCATAAATTTTATGTGCATTATGTTTTTTTCAAACAACACACTATTATAGAAATTTCTCATTATAGATATTACATTTTTCAAAATGTCAGTAATTAATTTTCAAATAGTTGGGACTTTACATATTTGAAAGCTTAGTTTTTCTTTTATAAAACTTTATTTTCATTGTTGTTGATTAACCTAAACAAATTTCAGATCAAATTATGTGTAACGTTCTCATTGCTACCTACAATAATATAGACTATGATCAAGATATGTATATATTCTCATAAATTTTAAATTGCTTGACTATTCAATCATTATGTTATTTAATGTCTTAGCCTAATGGAAGGAACTGATTCCTGAATCCATTGGGATCTGTGTAATGTTGTGATTTATATTTAAATGAATAAATTTTTTGCAAATAAATAGCCCTTTTGCTAATTTGTAAATACATCTCAAATAAAATTGAAACTTGAACTTTAATTTCATCTATCTTATTTAATGTATATCATATCATAAATGAAGAACATTTTTTACAATTTCTAGTAAATCAAATAGAGTGCAATGTTATAGATTCAGATCTCGATTTGAAAAATTATGACTTTTTAATGCTTTTTGAAATTTCCAAACGTACACATGATATTTCAAAGAAAATTTATACCAATGTCAAAACAATAGCATTTTTTCGGAAAATGTTTGTGTAAATAACTGATTTTAATAACAATTTGAATGAATATTTAGTATGACAGGAAATACCAAACAAAAATTTAAACCATAAAAATCATGATACTTGAAGTTTATAAAAAAGTCAGACTTTAATATAAAATATGAAAATTTTTAAAAATATCTAGTCAATTAAAATTTTGCTTCCGGATTAATTTTTTAAGTAAAGTGCTTTTAATCGTTAAAATTTCTGCTGTACTAATCTTGAAAAATTTTCTGGTAAAATTACCCTTAAGGTCAGATAAAACTCTTTCAACTGTAGATTTAACTCAAAGAATTAAAATAAAGGGAGTGCAGTTTTCTTTTTGATTTTTTGAGTTTACTGAAAAAAAAAACTAGAACAGCAAGCATATGTAACACTTGCATTGAGGAATTGCGAAAAATAATTTAATAGCAGTAAATGGCCTGTTTACTGAATTAAACAGACATAGAGTACCAAAGGATTTTTGCATAAACTTAGTTCAGACAGATAAGAGGTGGTAATCTGCTGAGTCTAAGGTCGTCTGCACACGGAGCAATTCAAAAGAAACTTATAACTGACTCAAATCACAAACCAGTCCGTGATGAGTCGTAACCTATGTAATTGAATGGAGCCACGCACACGGCGTAACTGGTTACAAACCCGTCGGACTAACTTAATCCTCTTTTAATAGTTTCAAACAAAAAACAGATGTTCCATTGAAGACAATTTTTTAGCAGTTTTTGCTATCAGGCAAAACAGAGTCAAAGGCAACATTTGCAATCACATGAACATGAATGAAATTTTAAATAAGAGCAATCACTGGAAAGCAATCAATAAACATTCGCAAATCTGAAAAAAAAACTTGAAGGAATCTTTCAAACTTCTCAAATGAATATCGAAATTAGAGACCGAGGTAGCCTAGTTTTAGCGCGTTCAGCTAGAAACTTGGGTACGCGGTTCGAATCCTGACGAATCCCATTAATTATCTTCATGTATAGACAAGATATGGGCAAACGAAATCTCTAGACCGATAAGTCCTATGATGTCAGAGAGGTGGGAGAAAGTACGATCCCCAAATGCCGCCAGTCGGACTACTCGGTCAAAATGAAAGTGGCACAAGAGTGTGGTATTGTTTCCCTATTTCATGCCCCCCCCCCCCCATTGGATACAATCAACGATTCTCGCGAAATAAATGCTAATGTCACCATTGATAAGTGCCCCGCATTGGCAAACGTACAACATATCGAAATTCTCTATTTTAAAGCCAATGTAAAATCGGATGTATACATAGAAAATTAATTGTGTCGTTTTAAATAAAATTAGTATATCTACAAATATTAGAGTCATGAACAAATCGATAACTTCACGTTCAATCTCGTTTATAATAAACTGTCTCATCATTATAGTAGAGTTATTATAAAAAACAATTTTATGCAAAATATAAACATTATCTTCAAAAAAAAAGTTATTCAATTATTTTCATAGTTTTGAAAGAAATCAAAATGAGTAAAGCATAAAAAAATCAAAAATCAAAAATGAAAAATACCTAAAAATACTAAAATAGCGAGACAATCGATCGAACACTTCATAGGGAGACCTAACCGAGTGGATCATCTCAATCTTTCTGATAGGATGCAAATCAAGCTAAAAAACATCCCAATACCCCGAGATTCCCACTTTGAAGACAAAAAGTCAAAAGCATTAGATCAATTGAAATTATTTTAGTTTGTACCCTGAAAAGCAATTTATTTATTAGAAAATATCCTGCTAAACAACATGAACAACCCCGGGTAAAGAATTTTAAATAAACCAAAAACATAAAGCAAAAAAGTCTACCGAAAATATTATTTAAAAAATTTTCAAAATATGATTGCGTAGTGGCACCAAATCCTCACATTGAAAACCAATTACCCCAGAAAAAATGTCAAATTGTTTAAACAAAATGAAGGAACTGAGAGCCGCCGACTAAGTTCTGAGATATCTGCAATTAGCTCAAAAATCCGGTTATTGAGAACTCGCCATTGTCATTACAGAGTTCCTTAATCATTATTATCATTTTTTCTTTCGTTTTAAATCGTTAAATCTTTTTATTTGTAACTCTTCAGAACTCGCATCGTTTAAAAAATAATCCCATACCAAGATCTCCCCTCTTGGAATAGTAGTTTCTAGTAACTCACCTCAGGATACTACGAAATCATCGGAATATTGCTTTAAATAAAATTCTTTAATCGTAAATAAACGATACCATTTTCTGCCAATAGATGGAACCACTGAATTAGAAATGAACACAGCGTCTTTTCCTTGTATTTATTAACGAAACACACATTAATAAAGACAAAATATCACCACTGCAGAATTACTTTGCGGAACACTTGAAAAACATTTGAAAAACAAAAAAAAAACAAAGGTTAAATTCAAATAATACTTTGATAAAAGACCGAATTTAACTTAAGAGTTCAGGTGGCGGCGAGTTGGAGTCTTTCGCCAACTCATCACATTTCGACCAATCAGAATTGGCGAAAAAAGGGAATGCGACAAATGTTCTTTCTTTTTACGCAATTCTGTGACCGTAAATAATAGATTAGTTTTCCTGCTAATAGATGGCGGCACTGAAATTGAAGATAACACGACGTCTTCCTCGAAATTACTAACCAACACACATTAAAAAAGAAAATAAAACTCCACAGAACTCTTAAATAACAAATATAATCAACAATAATTAAATTCAATCAATATTCTTGCATAAATAAGAGCGAAATTAGACTTAAACTTTTCCATACGAGGTGGGATAGTATTTATCCCAAGAATACGGGTCCAAGAATGAATATATATATATATATATATATATATATATATATATATATATATATATAACACGCTAAATGGTCGTTCCTACAAAGGGGGGTATGAAATTTCCAGTTCTAAAGGGGAAATCCGAAAAATTGGCCCCGTAATCTAAAGTTTAAGTGTTCTGGTGGCAAAGAATGTCCGACTTTTGTCCAACTCGTCACTTTTTGGCCAATCAGAAACGGTGGAAAGGGAAAACTCCCATGTGGCAGAGAATCATTGACTTTCATCCGAGTCGTCACTTTTCAGCCAATCAGAAGCGGATGTGCGGCAAATCTTCCCATTTTTCCGGGAACCGACATAAGCAATACTCCAGAAAAATTATAAAAAGGGTTTTCCCAGGTGGACTGCTTCATTTATTTCTTCGCTGTTCATGACGATAGATTGTTTTGCAATTCACTCCAACTTATGATTCTAAGACGGAGAATTCGAAAATTTCCCGAGCTGGTAATGCGCTCGCGAAGAGGTAAGTGGATGTTTCGTTGTCATCAGTTCTGTCAGCATATGTAAGTTCACATTTAGAACTGCAATTTTCTCAAATGCAAGCACTTCGTTCGATTCACTTAGATAATTTTTATTGTACGGCAAAGCTAGTTCCGTCAGTTGTATTGATACTAGCTGAAAACCCGCGCTTCGCTACGTAGTACATTCAAATTAAATGCAACGATCAGTGTATGCAATTGATGCCAAAATATATATATTATATATATATTATAGTTAATATGACGATCAATGTATACAATTGATGCAGAAAAATATATATATTTATAAATAAATCATAAGGGATATTTTTAAAGACAAAATAATGTCCAATCGTCTGCCGCATTAGCAAGAAAATTTTTTTTTTGTCTATTTAGTTGTTACGCACGTGACGATAATTTTAAAGTACCAGAAGAAGAAATCACGTGATCGGCATTTAATAAATTAAATTCTAAAAATGAATATTTAAAAATTCACCAAAAATCAAAAAATGGGGGTAAAGATTCGAAAAGATGTCATTTTAAAGGAATTTTTATGATCTTTCTCGTGATATAAATTTACAACCCTCAATGTTTATTTTAAATGCAAACGTAAAAAAAGTTTAAAAAACAGCTTAAAAATTTAATTTTAAAAATCTAAGAAGAATTTTTGAAAATCTTTCTAGTGCACCCTACACTATTAGAAGAATCGCCATGCAAAATTTCAGCCCTTTAGGTCCAGCGGTTTGGTCTGTGCGTTGTATGTCAGTCAGTCAGTGAATGAATGAATGAATGAGTCAGTTACGGAACTGTTTTATATATATAGATTACCCATAAGCTTTTAGAAAATGCATATCGAATGACTACTAGAAATGTTGTTAGAACTCTGGTCTTTTAAGCTCAAGAGGTGTGTACTCTGATACTTTATATAACCACGAATTCAAGAATGTCTCATTTTTAAATCGTTTTTCCAAATGTCTAATATATCCTATATATACAGATAAATATTAAGCTCAAATCTGTATCGTTTTGTGCAATATATTTTTTGTATTTTTATACATTTTTATATAATATTTAATTTTCTCGCTAATCTTTTATTATTTCTTGGATATGCACAAAAATTAACAATGGAAGGGGTGTGATCTATCATCTCTAGGCAGGCCACCATAAACTGCAAGGGTGGGTGTCCTTTGTATAAACATTGATAGATAGGTCACTAAATTTCAGTAGTTTACAATGGCAACAATTGAACTTTTTTCAACGGCGAAAAAAAAACTGCGAGTTTTCTAAAACAGCGGAGGTCATATGTTGCTAGTACAGGTTAGTGCAGCTGCCAGTCACGCCAGCCTAATTCTTCTCCTTTATATTAAACCGAGGTTTTCATGTCTAAATGTATTATTAAAAAGTTTTCATGTTATTAGAAACAGGCTGAATAGGTTTTAGTTTGAATCATCTCAGTTTTTTAAATCCTTTAACAATTCGATTCTTTTTCAAATTTCTTACATCTAGGCTCTTTTGAAGAACACCCTGGCTCTTTTGAGCCCCAGGGTGGTTATCTCAACCAATTTACAAGTATTTATAGCTAATCCTTCTTTTATAATGATATTGGCATGTTGGGAACGTAAATGGTTATTTAGTAAATTTCTCTGGATAAGTATTTTAGCATATTATTGATACAAACACTCATCGCTTAATTTCCTGAAATCAATCTCGTTCGAGTGTTAACTTTTAAAGATTCAAGATTTCTCGTGCTAAGTATTTTTTTAAAAACTTCTTTAGGAATTGCAATTTATTTAACCCAGGTTTTTAAAGCCTCTTAATATTGACAACGGATTTTTCCTATGCATTTTTCGAGCTTGAAAATCATTTTGAAAGCATTATTCGACACTGTGGTTTGGTTTACGAAATTTTAGAAAATGAACCACTTCCTGCACTTTTGAACTAGGTGATGAAATTATCCATTGCAGGCTCTTCACATGTCGGAAATAATTTCCTAAAAAGGTGGCACCGAGTCAAACGATAAAGAGTTTAAGGCTGCTACATAATGGACATTTTGAATTCTTTCAGCTCACTGTAAGCTTGTCTGCACACGGAGCAACACAAAAGAAACTGATAACCGACTCAAATCACAAACCAGTCCGTGATGAGTCGTAACCTATGTAATTGAATGGAGCCACGCACTGGTTACAAACCCGTACGGGTTTGTAACCAGTTGCGCCGTGTGCGTGGCTCCATTCAATTACTTAGGTTACGACTCATCACGGACTGGTTTGGGATTTGAGTCGGTTATCAGTTTCTTTTGAGTTGCTCCGTGTGCGGACGGCCTTAACCTATAATGAAAATTTTTCCATTGATTAGGGACTTGAATATAGAGAAGAGTCTTTTTTTTGTTTTTGTTTTGTTTTCAATTGTACTCTGTATTTGGAATATAATTTTTTACTCGGGTATCTTTTTCATCCTTTAATAGAACAGTAAATAATATATTTCAATTTGAATTATACGGAGGAAAAATGCGGTATACTGTGTTTAAGCACCCATAATTGCCTTTGGTGGGCGAAATTTCTAAAAAGAATAAATTACCAGAGTGAAAACTTTGCCTATTACGGAGTACATATATTTTTTTAATGTTTCAATCCAAATCGACAATCATTAGGAAAGGTTTCTCCGAGGGCAAACATTAAGCTTTGCGAATCCAAGGGGGCTACCTACAACTCAGAAGCCTTAATATATTAAATGCTTTAAAAATAAAGTTAATCCGAATTGAAATCATAAAAGGCACTCCTGGTCCGTTTTCCTCTAACGCCAAAACTTAAGCTTACTTTATTATTGTCTCGTGCAACTGACACTCCAAAAGTCCATCCCCTAGTACTAATGCAAAAATTAACTCCAGGCAGGGTCTCATTCCAAATAATCGTATTTACTACGCAATGAAAGTACTTCACTGCGCGTGACTGGCAATATGAAACTTCTCTCTTAAGATTATTCTGACGTTTTCGTTTTTACCTAACTGCATCGGAGCTATAAAGCTATACCAGCCACTTTGAATCAAATAATCGTCACAATTATACTGTAAGAGTGTCCTTTATACCATAGTAGAAATAGTCAGTCTCAATACGAGCTGTTTATTTTGAAAGTGGTTTTATTCCATTATTGTAAAAACTCGAGTTCATGAGAGTAACAATCATAATAATCACTTATCTTTTTACTTTTAAGCATTTTGTAGTCTAGTATCTTCAAAATCTCTACAATTTTCTTATTAAAAAATTGGCATGTAAACGGAAATAAAAAGTTAATCCTGAAAATATTTTCAGATCATCTAACACACACACACACACATTATATATATATATAATATATATTATATATATATATATATATATATATATATATATATATATATATATACAGTGCTAGATTTCTAGAAATAGAGGTGCCGGAACGGTAACTTTCCGGGGTGTGTGGGGGAGTATTCCAAATTATTGATAAAGAGAGGTACCTAAAGAGAGGTACCGGAACGACGTTCCGGCGCGTTCCGCCTCAAATCTAGCCCTGTATATATATATATATATATATATATATATATATATAATTATATATTATATATATATATAATATATTATATATATATATAATATATAATGGGTAAATTTAAATGAAGAACTTTATTACAATGATGTTATAAAAATAAGTCAGAGTGGAAAAATACCTTTTCAAAATTACCAAAAGAAACTAATATAAGTCCAATTTGGGCAAAAATATAGTATGATGTTTTCGGGTAATGTTAATGAAATCTTATTACGTATACACTGAAGTGCCACTGAATTAGGGATACCTACCTAGTAGCGAGTTGGGCCTCCTCTGGCCTTGATAACAGCTGCCACACGACGAGGCATAGATTCAACAAGTTTCTGGAAACGTTCCACGGGAATTGCTTGCCAAATATTGGCTAAAGCTGTCCATAATTCAGTAAGGTTCTTTGGTGCTGTGTGATGGCCTTTCACGCCTTGTTCCAAAACATCCCAAAGATGCTCAATAGCGGACACACAATAGCGGAACCGAATTTGTGTATTTCTTTCCGTTTCAGATGAGCAGGGCAGAGACGGGGTTAAAGCATTAACAAGCTTTATTAACATTAAAACTGAAGACATTTAACACAGAACTACACATCATAATAAACGAAAATATACATAGAGCACTTCCCGTGCGTCGAAGGCATTACAGCCAACGTAACTTTCCGCTAAAACGCGGGCACCCTTAAAAACTCCGTCTGGAGTATGTATCAAAATCTCTCTCTGAGAGCGATGACATCTAGGTCCCCAATTCTATGTACTCTCCTCTCAGTTCGCCCGGCGCACCCACGACCTGTCGGTCTTATCTTTCCATGACGTCATCACAGCTCACCGCTGAATATTCAGTCTCCCCATATCATAAATAAGACGGGGGTCGCCGACGTCACACCCCAAATGAACAAATTTTTAATCGTTTATATCCCTTTTGTACCCGCTTGTAACAACAAAATTGTTTCTTATATATGACACAAGAAAAAATAAAAATGTTTTTTTATTCAGAACTGCCCTTATAAAACAAATTAAATGAAGCACTTATATACAATATACATACAGCAATTGAACACAAAATCAGTTATTAGTTATCTTTAAAATGATAGATCCATTTTTAACATGAAAGAAGAAAAAAGTTAATCATTCAGAACTGCCTTTATAAAACAATATCAGATCAAACAGGCATACACTATGTACATATGACAATTGTAAAAAAATAATTATTAGTTTAAAGTAAAATGTTGGATACATTTTTAGAACGCTAAAAGAGAAATTTTTTTAAATAAAAACTGGCCACATAAAACAAGATTAAATGAAACAAGCATACTCCCTGTATTTATAGCAATTGAATAAAATCAGTTATTGGTTTTCAGTAAAATGATGGAGACATTTTTAACACAAGAAAAAAGAAAATAATTTATTCGGAACTGCCCTTATAAAACTAGTTTAAATCAAAGATGCATACATCATGTACTAATACCATTGAACAAAATCAGTCATTAGTTTTATGTAAAATTATGGATACATTTTTAACACACGAAAGATTTTTTTTCAGAACTGCACATATATAACAAGATTAAATCAAACACATTACACTATGCACAAATAGCAATTTAAAATAAACGATTGTAAGTTTTCTGTAAAATGATGAATGCTTTTTTAAAAGTAATAAAAAAGAAAAAAATTAATTCCTATCTGCCTGTATAAAACAAGATTAAATCGAACACATACACTAAGTACTTATGGCAACTGAACAACATCAAATATTAGTTTTCATTAAAATGATGGATGCATTTTGGACACAAAAGAAAACTGCTTTTAAATCTAAACTTCCCTTATGAATCAAGATAGCAAACACCACACATATATACACATATTTGATACACACACACATAATGGCAATTTAACAACATCGCTTACAATTCTTAAAGATATGTCTATCTGATGTAATCTAAATATCCGCATCTGACGGAAGTACAAGCACACCAGATAACTTTATAATTCTGACACTGTATATATTGTAAAATAAAAATTTAGATTAAACGCACTCAAGAACAATTTAAATAGTATAAACAAGTATTTCACAATTTACTCGTTTCTCATGAGATATGTCATATTTAAAGTCTTTTAAATCGTCATATACTTCCCATTTATTGTTTTGTCAGAAACAAATTGCTGTATAATGGCCTATGATGTCTCTTGAACTTATTTTTTCAGGAGAAGAAAAACATATGACACCTCTCAGATGATATACACTATCGTGTAGTTCCAACAGTCGAGGAATACTGCTTAAACGCACCGCAAAGGGCTGAATTATTTCATTATCAGAGAGCTTGTCGGTTACATTTATGTCTATTAATTCGATGAAAATATGATTTTTTTAAAAGGATGATCTTATGCTCTTGATTTCGCATCTTACTCTGTTTTCATGGATACAATCACAAACCGTCTCTGATGACTCCAAATTTTGAAGTACATGTTGCTGTAAATTTACAATTTCGGTTGATTTTAAGGCTACAACAATGATTGTTCGTTGAAATATTTTCACATCACCTGACTGAGTACAGCGGGAAATTTCTGTGACTGATGGCTCCTTTGTTAATAATTTATCAATGAGTGCTTTAGCTGTTGTTTCAGAGGATATTTGTGACACATCATTTGGGAGCAATTTTATTTTACTGATTTTGCTTAATATATCAGCACGAACTCGGTAACTTTTTGCATTTATATTTTTCGAAATATCTAATATAAAATTAAAAACTGTTCATCACACTTGGCTTCGAAAATTTCTCTATACGATATACTGCCAACCACGGCAGAGGATAACACTTGTACAAGGGCATCGAATGCACACGTATTAGTCAGAATAAATTCCTTTTTTTATAAAGTTTGTGATTTCAAACTTAAAAATCTGTTGCTATTTTCAAAATTCCTATAGGAACTGATGTTCCTCGAGAAGATAGATCCATGGTTAAAATTTCTGGGTGAGGATTCAAATAAGATTTTTGTTTCCGCTTTCTTGGTGTCAATGCTTGGCCTCTCCAGTTTTCAATATCTTCTTCATGCTTATGAGAATATTTTTTTTACTATTTGTTGTTTCTGAATCTGAAGACTCTGTTATGTCGCCAAATAGATATTTTCGTTTCCCGATATTAACCTTGCCAGCATTTGATTTGTCGTCACTCTTTTGTATCGTGCTGGATGTCTGTTGTTTTCCCTTCGAAGCACCAATCATCATGCTTCCCTCTAGAGATCGTACGTGCTGAGAAATAAAATTATCTACCGAAATTGGCAGTTTTTCATGAGCAAATATTCTTTGTTTCACATCGTTGAAGCTGCTTTCTACAGGTGCACTGGTAGCGGTGGTAGCCCCATACCTAAATATAGGCACCATTAGTGCTGTCCATAGCGGTAATTTTTTTGAAAGATGGACACAGGCGTTTACGATTGAAGGCAAGTATTGCAAATTATTGTGGTCACCATCTTCGTTTACGATAATATTCTCTGCTGTCTTTGCTATTCCCTCAACCCAAGAGCTAAATCCAGTCGGCGAATCTCCGTTCTTCAATACTTCTTCTGCATCTTCCAAAACTGTATCCAAATTCAGTACTGTGCTTTCAACATCAGGATTGAGCCCTCTCGCTATTCTCTTCTTCAATCTCGTTTTAGAAGTTTCTCAATGAGTATAAACACGTGTATTCATGTCTGTGCCTTCGGTCTCGCTCAGAGCCACAATGAATATATCTGAAAATAATTCTTTGATGTCATTTATTTCAGTAGATAATTCGATCTGAGATATAGAACATACGTAGAAAAGTTTAGTTCGTTTGCTGACATTTTTAAAAATGTTCCAAGAAGTAATCAATTTTATAGTGTAGGCAACATCAACTCTTAAGAAACATGGGGGTAACACATTTGATGTCACATTTTGAAATACTGCCTTGAAGCAAGCATCGATGTAAGTACTGATATCAGTTAGATTTGTGAATGCTTTAGCGGCTGCTGAAAGTAATGCAATCGATTGGTCCATTACTACCTCTTTAGGTGATACATCTGCATCTTTCTTCCATTCGGATAGCCAAAAATGAATTATGCTGCTGTCATGTTTTTCAGACAGCATGTTTGTTACCGAATACTGTGAATAAATTTGCTGTCGTGAACTGTTGCTTCGTATAAAAAAATTACTTTTGATTTATTATTGCCCGGTCTTTTGAGTTTCACGACTCCACCAGTGGCATCAATACAAATTTTAGAAATGTTGTGCTTGCAGTAAGCCCGAAACACATATCTGACTTGGAAGCCAATAAAACATGTAGAATGGATCCAGTCCAATAGCTTTTATAGCACTACCAAATACTGTGCTATACTTCATTTTATGAATAGTTGTAATAGGATCTTCATTTGGTTTTTCTCTGGCTATAGCTCTTGACTTTTGAACACGAAGAGCATTTGCTGAAGGCAAGTCACTAGGTTCAGGATCACCAAAATTCATTTTCCGCCTAGCTTCAAGCCTCCTAAATGCGCTGCACGACATGCGATCCTTAAGGACAGCTGCGAGGGCTGCATCTTTTGAACGGCCAGTTAGTTCCCGTTTTTTGCTTGTTTGGCACTCCCTGAAATTTCCCATGTATGTGCAGATCAAAAGAACTATTGAATTTTCAGTGTTTCACTTTCTATTCTAATAGAAAGTTTTGAAGAACACGCTGAGCATATGGCTTCTGCAACAGCAAAATATTTTCCACTTTAGTATATCTTAGCCCTTTTAAAAGATAGACAGCAAACTAATTTTGTATGGGCATAAAAATGCTCACTTATTGTCGATGTCCACCTATTTGGAGTAAACACTTTATAGTTTCTTGATAACCTATTTGCATATGAACATTTATATAGTACATCCGAATATCATTCCATTCTTCCGGAGTCAAAGTAATAGTGAATATCAAGTTTGCTCCAGAGCCATCGCAAAAAGACACAGAATCACTTTCATCAAGAGAAACCCAAGGCATTATTTCATCTGATTCATTTCTCGATAGAGAAACATTTTCCTTGCCCTCAATTTCTAAGCCTTCCTTTGCGATATTAGACCCAGTATTACTTTACTCAGATGCCTAGATGATTTAAAATATTGTGCTTGTTGGTTTTAACCATAATATAAAGGGATTTAGGCGTATACTTATAACCTAAAGTACTACTGATTTTTATCCAGATATCGCTGGATGGTGGCGAAACGCTACCATCTTCAGTAATGATATCACCTTTGGAGTTGCAAATTGCTTCCACAATCATTTCTGGAGGTCGGTTTTGTTTTTTAGGCATTTTAGCTTATAAAAAAAGCTGTTTCAAAACTAAATTAACTTTAAATGTGACTTTTACAAAGGCTTTATTCTAATATCTTGTTGCTATTTATAAATTAACCGGTCGTTTGGAACCACAAACAAAACTGACTGAAAAGCATTTCGAGTATGTCCTCAAAATGGAAAACTGAGAATCTCCTTAAATAAAAAGAAATAACACCTACTCCTAAACGGGTGTCTTCTAAAGCGCTGGAGAAATTTGCCTTTTTATACTTCCGACAGCGGACGGCCCGTAACGTTAGAGATAGTGTACTTGCCTGTTTACTGCCAGTTGAGTCAACTGCCTCCACAATCTAAAATAAGTCTTAACGTTTAAAAGTCGGCGAATGCTATACATGTTCAAGCCCAGCGAACGGCTCATTTAGTAAAAATTCATTCCCCCATTTTCAAGCTGCTGACGTGTACTATTTTTATAGCATTGGAGGCATTAGACTCGAATGTAACTATTGCTACCCCATAAATCCCGCTAGAATAAACAAACAACAGTTCATGAAATCAAACCGCGTTAGATATCGCGACCCACCCCACTCCACTTTTCCACACGATTTATTAGACATAAAAGTTCTGATCGGAGCCGACGTTTACTAGGATGTTGTGACTAACCATAAACAACTTTCCCATAAACAACTGGATAAACGCATTCGACACTATTTTTGATTGAGTCATTACTTTAGTTGAGAAAAAAGTATCAAGTAGTGCCTCTCAAAATACAGCAATTTTAAATAAAATTCTTCCCCGAATTTGATTTGCTTGTAACTTTTTAAATAATGAGGTACAAACTAAAATTTTGTTGGTACAAATGGGTACAAACGAGGTATAAACGATTGGCACCAGTTTCGTTTGAAAATTCGATGGTGGTGGTCTATCGTTTCACCAGCCCCCCCCCCCCCCAACTTTGATTTTCTTATAACTTTTTAAATAATGAGGTACAAACGAAACTTTTGTTGGTACAAATGGGTACAAACGAGGTATAAATGACTGGCATCAGTTTCGTTTCAAAATTCCAGGTTGGAGGGCTATCGTTTCACCAGCCCCTCCACATTGATTTGCTTATAACTTTTTAAATAATGATGTACAAATGAAAATTTTGTTGGTACAAACGGGTACAAACGAGGTATAAACGATTGGCATCAGTTTCGTTTCAAAATTCGATGGTGGCGGGGCTATCGTTTCACCAGCCCCAAACCCCCCCCCCCACTTTGATTTTCTTATAACTTTTTAAATAATGAGGTACAAACGAAACTTATGTTGGTACAAACGGGTACAAACGAGGTATAAACGATTCGCATCAGTTTCGTTTCTGAATTCGATGGTGGTGGTCTATCGTTTCACCAGCCCCCCCTCCCCCACTTTCATTTTCTTATAACTTTTTAAATAATGAGGTACAAACGAAAATTTTGTTGGTACAAACGGGTACAAACGAGGTATAAACGATTGGTACAACTCGATTTTAAAAAGTGTTTGGTGGGGGGGGGGGGTGAAATGGACGTGGAATCGAGACTCATCACTCCATGCTACTCGTTTCCAGTCCTCTACACTCCAGTCTCTGTGCTCTCTTGCCCAGGCAGGACGTGCAGCCCGATGGCGAGTATAGAGCAATGGTACTCTCGTAGGTCGACGGCTCCCGAAACCCATACGGTGAAGCGAGCGTTGCACAGTCCGTTTACTAACTGTACGACTGGCATCGTGATTAAACTGGGTGGTAATTTGAGCTAATGTTTGGCTTCGCTGGCTACGTACAATACGCCTGAGCCGTCTCTCACCACGCACTGTCAAGGCTAATTGTCCTTTGCAGTTTGCCCGATCGCTAGTTTTTTTTAAAACCATCCATGTATTCTTGGTATACTCTTGACACTGTCGACCTTGAAAATCCTAGCTGTCTGACGATTTCGGAAATTGAACGGTCCATGCGTCGCGCACCTACGATTTGTCAAGCGATCGAAGGCGTGTAAATCAGGCAGTTTACCCATACTGGCAATTCCAACAACTAATTCAGAACAACCACAGTACGCGCTATATATTCAGTTACCACAGCGCCCTCACTTGCGCATACATGATGCGCAGCGTACACAATTTGCATAGGCTTTGCTATCCCTAATCCAGTGGCTCTTCAGTGTATATTGACACATGTTTGAGGCCACAAAGAACATAAAACCAGCTTATTAGCATGTAATATATTTGAATCAGTCCAAACGCAAACCTGTAAATATCGCAATATGAGAATGGATGGAATTTCTAGATAAACGGCTCAAATGTTTACAGCACAATCTATGTACGTGTCAGAACTAGATGTATTTTACAACTAATTTTGCGCGGTTTACTTTCTAACTGAATGGCTCAAATGTGTTGTTGTTGTTTGCCAACACTTGTCAAAGAAAACATTCCAGCATAGTCCGAGAGGATCTTTGGTTGCTTTAAACCGGGCCACCAAATAGTTGGCCCATCATCTGGAGCCACCTTCATTTTGAGCAGCCCCAGGAGAACATCTAGGGTCGTACCTTCTCCCATCCCCTCTGACCTTATAGAGGGGATTTCCAGTTTACGTTCCCATATCCGACCTAGTTATTCTAACTAGTTATTCCAAGAGAATCTTTGGTTGCTTTAAACGGCGTCACCGTATAGTTTTCCAATCGCCTGGTGCCACCAACATTTCGAACGAGCAGCCCCAGGAGCAACATCTGGGGGGTCATACCTTCTCTCACCCCCTCTGATCTCATAGGGGGGATTTCCAGTCTACGTGTCCATATCTGACCTAGTTTAACGTGCCCATATCTGACCTAGACACAAAAGTGATTTACGACTTCGTCGGGATTCGAACGGAGCATCCCGAGTTCCAAGCCCAACGCGCTAACGCAAAGCTACCTAGGGCCCTTGCGGTTCATATATTTACTGAGAAATCTATGTACGTGTCATAACTGGGTTGTTTTATCGATTATAATAATAAATTATAATAATATAACAAATTAATAAATTATAAAAATATATCTAATTATAATAATCCAAATAATTAAAATGATATATCTAATAGTATTTGACTTTGTATTCTTCTCATTAACGATTTCTGATACAAAACTATGTCTTCCATTTTCAGGTGCATGGGTATCCAGTTTCAAGCCAAAGAGTTGAAGATCTCTGGCAGTAGGCTTCAGGTGGTTGTGAAAGCGTTTAACTTGAGAATTTGTTTCATGCAGTGGGTACACATTTCAGGTGGAATTTTTAGAGTTATAATAAATGTAACACTTAATTTTTCTAAAATTTCATCTTTACAGCAAATCTTAATGAATTTGAACTCCGTGACATTTGTAACAAAATTCAGTTCTGAAAGATTTTACATATTTATAGTAGATTTAAGACACATGATTTTGTCGGAAACCTTCTAGCTTAAACGCAATCAACAAAGTCTTCCATTCCGCAATAAATTAAAAAGGATGGCTACGTGTTTTCACCAACTTAATAATTCCTTGTTGAGCGGTTCATATTCCGGGGAAGTATTAAAAAGTTGGACACTATAACACCTCCTTCTTAATTTGTTTTCGAATGTTAAAATTGTTGATTACGTTTGTTGAACCTTTTCCCTCATTAGCACTCTTAAATCTAGTTGCACACCGACAAGATATATACTATGTTATACTTTATATCAAAAACATGATTCTCTGAAATTGTGATACACTAAATTAATACAAACTTAAAGTGAAATGACAACTTTCGCAGACTTATTAAAACTTGCGTCATATCTCAGTATAAAGAGAAAACTGAAATATTACCAAAATAGATAATACAAATTTTGATAGAAGATGAAGAGTTATCTGACAATATTGCATCAGGAAAAATAATTTTTTCTTCATATTGTTGATAGAGCAGTTCAAATTCAACTACTTAATGATATTTTTTGAAGGAAAATAGTGACAAGTTTTCTAATTCTACCAAAATTTGAAAGCTATTGGTGGAGTTAGACATATTTTAAGCTCACAGATTCAGTTCATTTATATATTTACAGATACATACAGGGCGAGGCAGAATAGACTCTCACGTTTGAAAGAGTAATAAAAAAACTAGCGAAACAATTTACATAAAATAGCTGTATATTCACTAAAAGTACTAAAAATATTTCCTTTTTTTAAAGTTTTAAATAAGTTGTATCTGCTTAAAAACGCTAAATATCTCTTCTTGACCTCTGAATATTGTTATTTGAACGAAGGAAAATAACAGTCTATAGGGATTTATGAAAATCTTGGTGCAACTCTAGAGGTTTTGCAAATTTTGCGATTGAAGCATTTTTCAAACATTTGCATTAGTTGTAAATACTCATAACTCTAATAATATCCGTTCCGATTACTAAGTACTGGTACGCAATCTATATATTTAAGTTGCTGAGTCTCTCACCGTCTGCCCAAAGACCGTGAGAGAAAACTACTGCATCAATTTACTTGATTTTCGTGTTAAACAAATGATTTTAATCTATAGATGTTTCAAATTTAGTTTTTTGTAACCGCAATTTCTATTAATGAGCGATAATTAACAGTTAAAGAACTGCTTTTTGCGCATGCTCATTGACATGCTTAAATCTGGCTTTGAGAATGGAAATTTGAGTCTCAACCCTTCAGCAGGCTCGCCAGTTACTCTTTCTGCACGAGGCCGCATAAACACATTTATTTGTATCTGCGTATTATCAGGACATGTTTAAATCTGGCTTTAGATACTTGCGTATACGAGGCCTCATCAACACTTTAATTTACTTAATCCGAGGAATCTCTCTAGCTGTCTGCCATTTTTATTTTTGATTATGTTTGTGAGATATAGAATTAAACCTGAAGGAAATTATTTTTTTCGCGCTGTTGATTAACTTCTTTTTATCGGGTTCAATAGTAATTTTTTTAAGTGTATTTCTCTATTCTTAATATAATGATTTTCAACATTTCGCAATGACCTGTTAAGGCTGCTATGTACTCAGAAAAAAAATCGTATTTCCCTTTTCCTCTTTTTGCAGACTCTTGTGGTGGGAGGAGTCCAGTTGACAGATCGAGAATTCCACCCCCCCTCAGGATTGACATTTTGAGGGATTGTAATGGCTCTCTCTCTATAGGGGGGTTAAGCGCTGCCCCCAAATTTTGTATTTAAAATATACTTTTGTCAATTTACAGGTACATAAATGCTGATAATCAATTGAAATTGGTATTGTCAAATAGCCTGAACTTTTCTGCAAAGCGCTACATGATTCATTTTATAAATTTCGACCACCGAAGGCATTTATGAGCGTTTAAAACACACTATACCAGATTTTTCCCCAAATAATTTAAATTTTAAAATATTAATTGCATTTTTAAAAAAAAACGAAAAATGTACACAAATGTAAAATTTATTTCTCTATGACAGACTACAATTAAGAAAAAAAAATCTTTGAATTCAAGTCGGCAATCCGTGGACAAATTTTCTCCATAGGTTAACATTGAGGTGAGCGAATCGAATGGGGTTAGTACATAGATAACCTTAAGTAAAATGTGTGTATTTGTACATTTATTTACTATCCAGCCGTCATGTTTTGACGGGTAACAACTAGTATACTTTAAGATAGATTGTGAACGTAAATCAGTTTTTCAATTATTTCATATGAGTACATTTATCGTATCTGCTTATAAATATTGTATTCTCTTTTAGACATCATAATGTTACTTTACAGGTGTAGAAAACAAATCTGTTGTGATTTTTCAATATTTAAATGCAATTAATTCTCTTTGTAAGGCAAAATTTACTATTTATTAATTTTCATTTAGTCATACAATATTAATATTACACAAGAGTACTCTGGAATTCTTTGGACTTCTTAATGTTGGTAGAGAGGACAAAAGAAGCTCTGAAAACAGTATGCATTGCATGAAACTGAAAACGCTACACTATATGTAACAATAATCTTAAAATTATTCCATCTATGTATAGCCTATGTTTTTATGTACGAAGTCGGAAAGGTTAGGTCACTGGCACTGGGTAATAGAGTTCGAGCCTCACCGCTGGCATGAATGTTTGTAGTATATTCGGAATCGGCTTATTACTTGCAGTAAACAAGAACCCAGTCCGTGAGGCTCTTAGGAGAAGTGTTGACATACACTCAAGAGCCAAAACATTATGACCACCTGTCAATAACGAGTTGGCCCACCTTTAGTTCGCAACATAGCTTCAACCTGCCTTGGCATGGATGCCACAAGTCCTTGGTAGATGGCCGGAGACAGATTGTACCAGATGTTTAAGCAACGGTCACGCAAATCCGAAATATTGCGATTTGGTGGTCTTTGAACTCTGAGCTGCCGTCCCATGACATCCCAAATGTGTTCTATCGGATTGAAATCCGGTGAGTTAGGCGGCCAGGACATTAACTGGAATTCAGCATCATGTTCCTGGAACCACTCCAACACCATTTTAGCCTTGTGACACGGGGCGTTGTCCTGTTGGAATATTCCATTTCCAGCTGGAATGACGAAGCTGTGCTTGATTTACGCCTGTAGCTGAGACAGCAACCCAATCAATTTTATGCAGATGGTATTGGAGCATTATTTAAGACATGACATAAAAGTATCAATGTTAAGGGAGGTTATGTGGCAATATAAAAATGATTTTTCTGTAAATATCTCAAATGTGCATTTTTATAAGCCTTTTGTGACCTATTGACTGACTTGCTGTCGTAAAATCTAATTAATTACCTTCACAATGCCGTCAACGTGTTATTTACTGTTTGCAGCTAAATGCAGCTGCGTGAAGCTTAGAATATATAATTGTATATTTGATAAGATTAATCAATTAATCTTGTTGCATAATAAATATTATTTTCTAGAAAAATAACTGCCTCTTTAATTCAAAAATACATTTGAATGTAATGAAATTTCACATTTCCCAAGGGTATATATATATATATATCATTTATATTATATAGTTTAGGAAAAATATATTATACTATAATTCGTAGTATGACAATTTCATAATTTAAAATAAAATTGCATTCTCAATTGACAATTTCATTTCATGATATAGGGTTACTTTCAGTTTTTTTGATTTTTATATCTGGAATAGACATTTAGATACAACCATAAATTACGAATTTCATTTACTGTGAAAAAAAGAGTGTTCTGGAAATTTCTTTCTAAATAACAGATTAAAATAGCATTTTGAGAATGCACTTTATACGTAACATTTAAATGAAAGATATAAATATCCATACATATAGAATTATATATATATATATATATATATATATATATATATATATATATATATATCGATATATATATATATATATATATATATATATATATATATATATATATATATATATATATATATATATATATATATATATATATATATATATATTAATTTATTTCGAGGTACCAAGGTATATAGGATTTTTGTTACATGTCATATACCAGAAGATATATTGAAACTTAAAATAATCAATCGATATGAGATTTCCATTGGATGACCTCTTGAATATAATTAACTTTTACTTATAATATTTAATCTTAAGTTATTTGGAACAATATTTTTTTCCATTAAAAAGATCTTATTTTGAATGTAAAATCAGAGATAATATTCACCAATATGGATTTACCAATGTAGTATGAGACCCTACACTCAATTCAACTAAACATATTTTAATTTCCTTTATATTATATATTTCTGTGGCACTTAGTTGTATTCTGAAGTAAAACACTGATTATTTTTTTTAAACTATCTTTTACATGTAGAGGTACCTGTTGAAGGATTAAATTAACAAATATAGCTTAACTTTTAGGTAAAAACATAGTTAGTAATATGTAAACCACTATAGTAAAAATTCATTGAAGTATATTGAAAACATTTTAAATTATTAGATTTCTCGTTTACAAAAGTAAATGAAAATTTAGTTTTTGAAAAAATACATTCAAATATGCTACTTTCGGTTTATTAAATTGACCATGATTTCTCATCCAATGATCGTACGAATAAAAGTAAAGCAGTTATAGAATCCAATAAGATTGGCCTTTGAAAGAGGGCAATAAAAATAAATTTTGAACCAAAACAACCATTTTAATGTAGGCAGATACTTTAAAATAAGATATCATAAAGAAATTGCAAAATTAAATTGGAATAACCCCCAAAATACTTCAGTGGTCAGGTACCTTATGAAAGCTAAGAGACAAACATATCCAAATTTCAAACATCAACAGCTTTGGAAATCGTTTATTCAGAAGTATGAACATTTTACTGTGAGTTAAACATCCTTTCTTCTTTATAAATATATATCTATTTTTTTTTCTCTCTCGTTTTGTGAAAGGGTACTTACTCAGATGTACTTGACATCTTTTCAAACGAAGCCTATAGCAAGAGCTTCCATTTTCAAATGGTCTTTTCTTCATAACACAGCTCAAACCATAATGCCATATAATCATATTCTTCCTTCAAATGCAAATTTAAGGGGATAAGGGACATTCAGTCTCCATTTTTTCAATTATCAATTTATAACTCTGCGTACAAAATGAGAATAATTTCTATTCTTTTTTCCTACATTAAAGACAATTAAAATTCAAAATAAGTATTTTTTGGCAGAATAATGCCTGTTTTTCATAAACCTTTTCAAAAATGCTAATTTTTCCAAACGTTCCATGTGTATTCGAAATCATTTAAAAACCTTACATTTTTTAATATAAGTTCACCGTATATGTATGAACTTAATTACGCATTAACTTTTTTGTATGAATTTAAAGCCATAAATAATTACTTTGTTTAATAAGTCTGTTATTTTTTTCTGTTTTTGCATCTTTTTACTTCATTTCATGGTCTATAAATGTGAAAAATATTAGTGGTTTCAAAGAATGTCGCACAGTTTTGTGGCAAACACTTCAATTTACAGTCCTGAGAAATTTGGAAGAAATTAGAAGAAAATGAATCAGCGTGAGCATTTTGAGAAATTCTAGACTTTTTGAAGAATTTTTTGAAAAACAGGTCTGATTCTTCCAAAAAATACTTATTTCTGAATTTTAAATGTCCTCAGTATAGTAGAAAAATTGTTAAGTAATCTAATTTTGCAAATAGAGTAAAATATTGGAAATTTAATAAAACAAGGTTAAGGGTCCCTTGTGCCCTTAAAACAGTAAACAAAACATTCGTTTTTCTGCTAATAGGTGGCAGCACTGATGTTTAAGATGAACACTGCTTCTTTCTTCTATAAAATTAGAAAGTACACATTAAAAAAGTACATTAAAAATATAAATTCTGCAAAATAACATTGCAGATTACTATAACACCAATTAAAAGCAAGATTAATTAAAACATAAATGAGATAAAACCCATTTTCTATCTTCTAAGACTTCCGGATATCCCACGGATTATATTTGTGAATCTGTACTACATTCATTTTTGTGATTATGTACTACATGCATATTAACTCCTCTAGAGAAATACTTTTTCAAGCAATTGAGGCGTTGCTAATAAAGATACTATGACAAAATTATAAAGAACACTACCTTGGCCATTGTAAATGATAATGCTAAAAATAATTTACCTAGTCCAGTCTTAGTATGCATGCCTAAAGTGCAGAAGACTATTATTCTTATCTCAATGTACATATACTGTTATCTATGCTATAATTATTATTTTTATTTTTTTTAATTTCAATCAACTCACATTTCATTAGTGATTTTTCCATCACAAGTAATACATTTTACAATTGAAAATTGCCTTAACGAAAACGTGTGTGCAGAAATATTTTTTTTAATGTTTAATAATTTTGCTAATTTTAACTAGTAAAAAAATACTTTTTCCAAATATTTTGCCTCAAATTCCGTATTGCAAAAACGGAAAAAATAATAAATAGACAACATATATTTGTATGACATCATTTATTGGCAACATAAAAACAAATTTGCCTGCTGATAGATTTCAGCGATTCTAATGTTATGTAAATTTTGAGATTTTAGATCATTTCCGAAATTGGAAATGCACTAAAAAATCTTTTCTAGATCGAAACAAAAAATGTATAATTAAACTGAAATTACGTCTAAAGTTAGGCACAAAAGGCAACATCTAAAGAGAAAAATACTTAGAAGATGATACACAACCAACGAACACAGCCAACGAAAGAAGCCATTAGGAATATGAAGGAAAAGAATCCATCAGCATTGTTACATCTTTAATTGTAACTGAGCAGAATTGGATATGATGACCGGAGTGCCTTGACCCGTTGGTTTTAACTCCTGTATGCAAGATATAATGTAATCAAAGATAATGTGCTCAGTAGTTATAATATTAAGGATAGGTTAAAGTTAAAAGTTACTATTACAATCACTGTACAAAAATTTAATGTTTAACACCTTCCATAGTTGAAGGGGAAGAGAAAATTTAAGATAAAAATTAAGCAATTGTTAAGAATAAGAATTTAAGTTTAAAAAGTTAATTTAAAAATTTAGAGAAGGTAAGATGAAAAAATAAACAAATATAAGATAAGGTGACCCTCAGCAAAAGAAAAAAAGGCCCTCTTCAGGGTCATACAATTCGTAATGAGACGATTGCGGATTTCCGCGGGGGAAAAAGGAAAATATCAAGGTACGGAAATTTGGAATAGGCGATACCACCTAGGACCGAACCCACAACGTAGATTTTCGCAGGCCAGCAAGATACCACTGCGCTACGGCAGGACACAAGCAGGTGAGCGAGATAGAAAGAATATCGCGGATGGGAAGTTAATTTTAGCTCCTACGGAGACACGCCCTGGGGCGTTTGCGATTAGCAGAGAGACAATAATCGTAATCAGGAAATTCTGCAATGATTTCATTACGGATGTTCGGTAGGCTCCAATAAAATTTCTTAGAAATTTTAGCCTGTTTCGTGAGTGTAGAAATGCCGAAGTATCTCCTAATTATCACATTCGACATGTTTAATTGCAACAATGACCCTAAGAAACATAAATGCGTGTCACATTAATCTTCTCTGGGAACGCAAGCTAGCATATGCGAGCTATATTTGTATTACTTTTTAGGAAGAGAGAGGAGTTTAACACTTTGCATTTCTTAAGGGGTTAGTGGACTTTCAAACCTAAGATATTTTTGTTTCTAATGGATTTACTTGAAATTTGAATATGTGATTAGTACCAAATATATGTAAAAGTGGTTAAAATTTAATGATGAAATATTGATAATTTATGAATTATGAATTAGTAACTATTTCAATAATTTACCTACAATTAAAAATGTCCTATGCGCATTTCTTTTGCATAGAATATGGCAATTTTTATTTACAGGATACCTTACAAAACTAACAATGAAACTTATTGCTTATTTTAAGCATTTATTATAAATATGATAAGAAAAAAAATAATAATGAAAACACCCTTTTTATAACGCAAAATACCTATAAATCATCTTTTCAAGTATAAAATTTAGAAATTCTGAGCTACAAACCATATTTTTTTCAATAAGATTTACTTTATGTACAGTTAAGTTTACAAAACTTAAATTTCAAAGCAATACGATAATTATAAAAGCACATAGAGCAGTTTGAATAGTCGTATGACATGAAAATTTATATTTTGAGAAAAACACATTTAAAGTTATTGTAATTAGTAACCACAAAATATCTAAATTAAATTACTACATAACAAATAAATAGCACTTACTTTATATTTATATGGAATGGAACTTCAATTAGCCATAGTTTTAGGTAAATATATTTTAGCTTTTCAACATTTCTCATAATTGTACCAGTATTATGTACAATGATGAGTAACAAAATTCAAATGAAACTCTACTTCAGGCAACTTTGTTTACAAATACAAATGCCTATAACTAGGAAATTAGTCACATAAATTAAAAATTCTTTTTGCAACACATTCCTACACGTACGTAGTTTCACAATTCAATAAAATAAAAAAAATTGAATTTTTGGACAAATTTCACAATTTTGAAAGTCCACTGTCCCCTTAAATTAAGTACATAAATAAATTTGACTTTTATGTAGCAGAAAAATATTAGCAAAACTTGAATGTTAAGCAAAATGTGCGGAAATGAAACCACGTGAGAAAATATCATTCAAACACATCAACAGAAATACATACCTGCAATTGAACTCCTCTCTGCAAATTACGAGGGATGGAACTTTAATATTGGCAACACTGTTGTAGATCTTCCACGCAGCAGAACCCAGGAAAGCAGCATAAACCACACACACGTCACATACCTCAGAGTGAATGCGCTCTCCCAAAAAACATCACACGCCTGCACAGTGACAGGATGAACACAGCCATGTTTTAGTTAGCGGTCTATCGTACTAAATAATTTGTTGCATCGCACAGATGGAAAGAAAATGCCTGTACGCACACTGTGGCTGATGAATTTTCTCGCTGGGGCTGGAAAGTGCTCTAAAATCTCCCATATTCCTCGGACTTATGGGGACAGTGTTCTTTCAAAATTGTGAAATTTGTCCAAAAATTCGATTTTATTTTTTATTTTATTGAATTGTAAAACTGCGTACGAGTAGGAATGTGTTGCAAAAAGAATTTTTAATTTCTGTGATTACTTTCCTAGTTATAGGCAATTGTATTTGTAAACAAAGTTGCCTGAAGTAGAGTTTCATTTGAATTCTGTTACTCATCATTGTACACGATAGTGGTACAATTATGAGAAATGGTGAAAAGCTAAAATATATTTATCTAAATCTATGGCTCATTGCAGTTCCATTGCATATATATAAATGGTGAGGGATATTTATTTGTTATGTAGTAATTTAATTTAGATATTATGTGGTTACTAATTGCAATAACTTTAAATGTGTTTTTCTCAAAATAAAAATTTTCATGTCATATGAATATTCAAACTGCTCCATGCGCATTTCTAACTATGGTATTGCTTTGAAATTTAAGTTTTATTTACTTAACTGTATATCAAATAAATCTAATTGAAAAAATTATGCTTCCTAGCTCAGAATTTCTAAATTTTGTACTTGAAAAGATGATTTATAGGTATTTTGTGTAATAAAAGGGGTGTTTTCATTATTATTAATTTTTCTGTTTATATTTTTAATGAATGCTTAAAATAAGCAATAAGTTTCATTGTTAGCTCTATAAGGTATCCTGTAAATAAAAATTGCCATATTACATGCAAAAGAAATGCCCATGGCACATTTTTAATTAGGCCAATAATTGATATAATTATTAATTCATAATTCATAAATTATTAATACTTTATCATTAAATTTTAACCACTTTTACGTATTCAAATTTCAAGTACTAATCATGTATTCAAATTTCAAGCAAATCCATTGAAAACAAAAAAAGTTAGGTTTGAAAGTCCACTTAATTCCCTGTGACTTTGTGTTAAACAATCCTGTTTACCACTCTGAAGGGCTATAAAAGTTTCCCCCCTGCATCTCTTCTCTATACTTTTTACATACCTATTTGCCGCTACTAAAGTTCCATCCTATGTTTTATACAAAAATTTGAAATTCAAAACAAAAACGGTAAAAATAATCCATTATATGTAGAGCTTAATGGTAAGGCCACTTTTTCTGCAGCGGCAACATAACCATTTGTCACCGCTTACTCCAAGACTTTAAATGATTGAATATCTTCCTTAAGGGGACAGTGGACATTCAAAATCATGAAATTTATCCAAAAATTCGATTTTTTTATTTTATTGAATTGTGAAACTACGGACGAGTAGGAATGTGTTGCGAAAATAATTTTTTATTTCTGTGATTACTTTCTAAGTTATAAGCATTTGTATTTAATTTAGAAATTATGTGGTTACTAATATCAATAACTTTAAATGTGTTTTTCTCAAAATAAAAATTTTCATGTCATACGAATATTCAAACTGCTCCAGGCGCATTTCTAATTATCTTATTGCTTTGAAATTTAAGTTTTATATACTTAACTGTATATCAAATAAAACTTATTGAAAATAATTATGCTTCGTAGCTCAGAATTTCTAAACTTTGTACTTGAAAAGATGATTTATAGGTATTTTGCGTAATAAAAAGGGTGTTTTCACTAATATTATTTTTTCTCTTTATATTTTAAATGAATGCTTAAAATATGCAATAAGTTTCATTGTTATTTCTATAAGATATCCTGTAAATAAAAATTACCATATTATATACATAAGAAATGCGCGTGGAACATTCTTAATTAGGTCAATTTTTGATAAAATTAATAATTCATAATTCATAAATTATTAATAATTCATAGTTCATAAATTATGTGTTTTTCTCAAAATAAAATTTTTTATGTCATACGAATATTCAAACTGCTCCATGCGCATTTCTAACTATGGTATTGCTTTGAAATTTAAGTTTTTTATACTTAACTGTATATCAAATAAATCTTATTGAAAAAAAAATTATACTTCCTAGCTCAGAATTTCTAAATTTTGTACTCGAAAAGATGATTTATAGGTATTTTGGGTAATAAAAAGGGTGTTTTCACTATTATTAATTTTTCTGTTTATATTTTTAATGAATACTTAAAATAAGCAATAAGTTTCATTGTTAGCTCTATAAGGTATAATGTAAATAAAAATTACAATATTATATGCAAAAGAAATGCACGTGGGACATTTTTAATTAGGCCAATTATTGATATAAATATTAATTCGTAATTCATAAATTATTAATATTTCATCATTAAATTTTATCCACTTTTGCGTATTCAAATTTCAAGTACTAATCATGTATTCAAATTTCAAGCAAATACATTGAAAACAAAAAAAGTTAGGTTTGAAAGTCCCCTTAATTCCCTGTGACTTTGACATCATCTCCAAGATAAAGAAACCGCATCCCGCAGCTTCCAGAACGTTAGCAACGGGTGCTAAACAATCCTATTTTCCACTCTGAAGGGCTATAAAAGTTTCCCCCCTGCATCTCTTCTCTATGCTTTGTACATACCTAGTTGCCGCTACTAAAGTTCCATCCTATGTTTTATACAAAAATTTGAAATTCAAAACAAAAACGGAAAAAATAATCCATTATATGTACAGCTTAATCGTAGGGCCACTTTTTCTGCAGCGGCAATATAACCATTTGTCACCGCTTACTACAAGACTTTAAATGATTGAATATCTTCCTTAACGGCTTAATAACGATCGTAATAAGTGCATGAAGTAACTTTTAGACTGTTTTGGAGGATTTTTAAGTTTTGGTATTCAGTTTTGCAAAATTTGTTGCTACTATATATACAGTGGTACCTTGACTTACTAGTGTCTCGACTTACGAGATTTTCTAGATACCAGCATTCCCTCGGTAGATTTTTTGCTTCGAGTTACGAGCTAAAATTTGGGTTACGAGCAAGCTTCAGATATCCCACCGCTAGTTTGAGCAGCGAATGCCATGTTACGTGCTCATCAAATGAGAACACAAGAAGCATATAATATTTACAACCTTTATGTACAATAATTATACAATTGTATACATATTATTCTGAGACTACTATCGAGTCTTAAAATGAGATTTTAACACTGAACAATTGCCACCCGGGGCAGCTTGCTCTGCCCAAACTTCAGTCGCCCTCAAAAACCGAACAGCGCCCAACTTCTTTTGCAGAGAGATAGCTTCAATTGCCTCCCACACACTGGAACTCCCCATGGGGTCTAAGGGATGGGATGACCTTGGTCCTAGGATCGCAAGCTCTCCCCCTTCTACGGATTCTGAGAAAACGCTCTTCGAATTCTCAGAAAGAAGAATCTGGACATTACAGCCACAGTGAACGATGCAACAATCGCCCAGCTTCCGTGTCTCACTCGTTCACTTTAAGACAGTAGCTGGTAATAAAAGCGAAAGTCAGGAAAACGGGGCGAAAAGGTAAAAAATCAAAGAATAAGATTTGATTTTTCAGTTCAGCCTTTCTCCTCCTCTTCCATCAACATCTTCAAGTCTGATCTCCAAGGTAAATGTTGTACATTACACTTAATAAAACAAATTTATTGCAGTACTTTCTATTGTCTTGCGTTTTTATACAATGTTTGTCGTTTATAAGCACATTTCTCTTATTTAAATACATGCAACAAAAAATTGTGGTGTTTTGGGGGGGTAGTTCAGAACGAATTAAGGGCATTTCCATTCATTTCAATGGGTAAAATTGATTCGAGATACGAGTATTTCGAGTTACGAGTTCCGTCATGGAACGAATTAAACTCGTAAGTGGAGGTACCACTGTATATATATATATATATATAGTATATACATATGTAATGTTTTCGGTGGCGATGAACAACCGGACGGGGAGTAGCATATCCTTTAGTCATGGGGACCCAACACAACGCTAGTCCGTGGTGAGGGAAAGAAGATCCCTTTTTTTATAACACGGTCTTTATTTCTGGAAATGTTGCCTGACATCTTGATTACTTGGAATACACTCTTATATAGCGGATCAACACATTTCACTTTAATTGTCCGGAGCATTACGGGGAACACCATACGTTTTTTACATTAAGTTACACATAGTCATATCTCTGCATTAATCAGGGCACAATAGTTATTTTGAAATTTGCCGGAACACATATAAAAGAAAAAAGGATGCAGCACGCTCGCAAAATTACATCTTGACAGCACCAGGGCAAAACACACAAAGGCCCAGTAAGAACGTAACTTTCTCGCGCGAGTGCGAGTGAAAATGAACTTCTGATTGGGCAGTTCATGACACCTAACCTCAACGTCAGAGCTTCTCGAAGTTTGACCTTATATAATGCTTATATAACGGTGTCGGCGCATGGCTTTAGGGGGAAATCTAATAGTTTATTTTGGTTATTTTGGTCCAGGTCAAAATCAGTTGAGGGGAGTTATTTATATTGCGAAATAATATAAAAGAATTTTGAAAAGGCGTTTCCTTTAATGGATATAAAAGTTATCAGTCCAGATAAGGAGTCAATGATTTCAAAATTAAAAATCTCGAAAACAGAAATCTGTAGAAGAATGCAACAAACATCATGTTAATCGTGAAAGCTGTAAGAATTTTATAAACTAATTTTTGAAATAGTTACAAAAGCTGCCAACAGACGGCGCTGATAGCCAAATTTTATTAGAGCAGGCATGGATTGGCCTCCATATTTGCCGGACCTGAGTCCCTTTGACTATTTTTTGTGGGGCATATTAAATTATACTGTCTACAGGAACACCATCCCACCACGCTGGACAAGCTTCAATCGGCAATCTGTGTGGCAGTTCGATTTCTGCTGAGACACTACAGGGTGTGATGGCAAATTTTATTGTTTGTTTGCGCCACCTCCGTATAGCGAATTGTGGACATTTTGAAAATATTGTGATGTAGTGATTGCAAAGACTGCTTGCAAAGACTACGAGTTTATTTATGCATGCTGATACGAGTTGTAGAGCGCCATCTGGTGGCAGGTCTTGTAACTATTTCGAAAATTAGTTTATAAAATTCTTACACCTTTCACGATAAACATACCATTTGTTGCATTCCTCTACAGATCTTTGTTTTCGAGATTTTTGATTTTGAAATCAGGGATTCTTTGCTGGCCACACTGTATATAGATATATATGAAATAATAACTTTTCACCTTTATTAATTAACGCCTATTCTAAATTTTCTCGTTAACGTTTCAATAAAGTATAGCCCCTTGTTTCAAATTATGACCTAAGGAAAAACGAACTAACCAGCTAAATTGTCCCTTAATGCACCTGCTAAAGAGTATGTTGTTTTCAAAAACATGATGATGCAATCGTTCTCTCAACTTCCATGAGATGATACGACTTCTGATGCACGAGGTCAGATGGTCTCCGATAACCCATTAAAAATGTTTGACCCTCTATCGCACAAGGCACTGAACACTGCGTAAAAGCGCGAGCAAGTGATTCTTCGCTGCTTTTGTTCCGTGACTGTCCGCGTATAATGTTGTTGTCCCGTTCGCGAATTTCAAATACGTACATGAATCTTGCAACCGAGGGCGGGGCTAACCGTAACGGCCAGTGATCACGAGTGCATGCTTTCTGCTTTCAAAAGCACTCAACGGTTTAATGGCGGATAATGAAAGTTTACCGATTGTCGTTAAAAATTTTCCCTCCACTGTTTTAAATGAAGATAACTTTGAATGTGAAGTAAGAGCGAATATCCAGGATGATGAATCATTTTCTGCCTGGGTGAAAATTTTTTCGGACTGTTAAACTGACAATTGTTTACTACATTTCAATCGGGCATTTTTAATTGCTTATTAAAAATAAACAACTTGTGCAAAGAACTCATTATTTTATTTCGGTATTTATATATTGATATAAACATATTTGGACACATCCTGCATTGACATATAGAACTGCATAGAAATGCAATAAAACTGCACCAAAAATCTCTGGAAAAGTCAAGTAACATTTTTAGTGATGGGTTGTATATTTTATAGCAATCAAAGCAGAATATGTATTGCATTTTTTTAATGTATCGCTGATTGATTTTTAATAAAATATGTATTTTAACTCCATTACAGAAATATTTGTTCATGAATGTTAATTTACAGTTTTAAATAAAAGCAATTTTTAAACTTAGTATTCTTTATAATTCAAAAATGTTTGCATGTGTACAAACACCAGCTGTTAGTTAGAAACTGATTCTTCATTTTTAAACAAGGATATTGTTACAAAATGTGAAAGAATTGGGATTAGTTAGAATTTACAGACACGCACTGCTTTTAACATTAAAAATAACTTATAATGGGTGTTTAATAAAATTCATCTGTTATAAATATAAAGAAATCAATGGTGCTACAATCAAATTATGGGTGCATATGTATATGGAGCATATTCCTCTTCTGCTACTATATGGGCTTTGACTTTTGCAAGTTTTACCGACTAGGGGCTTCGCCCCTAGGCTCGCTACGCTCGCTCCTCTGGTGAATCAAGTGAATGAATGACTCAATAGTTGTTTACAGCGATTGAGTCATTCATTTGTTTACAGTTTAAGCTACCCCCCCCTCCCGGCGAAATGGATGAAGCCCGCCTATGGGTGAAAAATTGGATCTTCTTTCATGTCCTTCTGCAAAGGAAGCGATTGAGAAGATTTTTTTTAAGTATTTCTTTAAAACTCAATTAAAATTCGGAATTTTAAGATAGAGACTTGAAATGAAGTTTATATGAATGAGAAAGCTTTCATCTTCCAGTTGATATAAGTATTTTCTTTCTAAAATAATAAGTCTGAGAGCATCGAATTTATATATCTCGAAACGCATAAAGTTTTCCAAAAAGTGGGTTTTCAATTATAATAAAAATATCAGTCTGTTTTAAATTATTTTTAAACAAATGAGGTCTTGTTTGAAGGAGAAATGTCTGTACTCTTAGATTGTAAAAAAAAAAATTCTACGATCCTTTTTTGGCGAGTTATCGTAATCTGAACATGAAAAAGTCAATATTTTCCCACAAAACATAAAATAAAAGAAAACTTAAAGTCCGACGAATATGAGACATGTCTTACTTTCTTCCCCACATTGTTCTGCATCGATTGGTATCGGTCTCGACCCCATACCCCCAGCGGTTTCGGAGGAGATAGCGTGACAAGCTTTTGACAGCGGCGGCGGCGGTTGCAGAGCCAGTTACTTTTTTTTAGAATAGACAGAAACCTCCAGACTGTTCATTCGATCCGTACCTGATGTATAATGGCAAAATTGACAAATCATTGAATTCGATGATTTGTTCAGGCTTTGTATTCTACATAGACAACTCTTTAGTAGCTCAAGTGAAGATAAGTCTCAGAAAATATTCCGAACTGCTTCTATAAACACTGGTGGCAATGTATTTTTATGCCCAAATTTCTCGTTAGTCCAATTTCTGATATTGATACAAGGAGTTAGCATCTTTGGTGCCACATTTGTAATAAATATTTTCATATCTTGAATACTTGTTGCAAAATATTGCTCATACAAATTTTCTCATATTTTGGAGATTGTCAGAATTTAATTGGACCTTTTCAAAACATATCCAACATATTCTATTTTTTTCAATAGTAATTCTTTTGTAGGGATTACTATTTATGATTGATTGATTTTAGAATGGTTCTTAGAGTTCTTAAATTTCTTGTGGATGCAACATTTCAACATGTAACATCTAATTTTAAAGATAATCAATAAACTTTTGCATTGAAAATTTTCTTCTGCTGCCTAAAATTGAATAATGTTGACAGAAAGTTGCTTTTTATTAAAAAATACAAAAATTTGAAATCTTTATTAGATATTTAAAAGGTGCGTTAATGTATTATTTATTTTTTTATACCGAAAAATACTTGATATTCTTTCCAATTTATAAGCGAGCGAGAAAACTAACAAACGCTACACACAGGGTGAGTGACTAGATAAACAGAATATGAGCAAACATAAAAGTTTCCAAGTCCAAATACATGCGTAGTAAAGAAAAAGTGCTCATTCGCTGTTACGATTAGCCCCGTCTTCGGTTGCAATATCCATGTACGAATTTGAAATTCGTGTCCCGTCCATGGTTATGCCATTCTTTTGTCTTGTGTGCTCTATGGCCATGGGCTGCGTCCTTTCTCCGTACATCAATATGTAATCTAGCTCAATACTCTGGCTGGCCCGGAATTATACTTTTCCTGTGTGCTGTAAATCTTCAAAACGCCGCCATAGTGCTTATGTGTGATGTATTGCTTCAAAATACTTCAAACGCCGTCATTGTGGTTCTGTGTGCTGTATATCTTCAAAATGCCGTCATCGAGTGTCCAGAATAAAGACCGTTCTAAATATCTATGGATAATTCTTCGACACGACTACAACATGTTTGTGTTTCATCTTCTCTACATAACGTATACCTATCGTGTTGGGTATTGCATACATATACACTCAAGAGCCAAAACATTATGACCACCTGTCAATAACGAGTTGGCCCACCTTTGGCGCGCAACACAGCTTCAACCCGACTTGGCATGGATGCCACAAGTCCTTGGTAGATGGCCAGATTGTACCAGATGTTTAAGCAACGTTCACGCAAATCCGAGATATAGCGAATGGGTGGTCTTTGAACTCTGAGCTGCCGTCCCATGACATCCCAAATGTGTTCTATCGGATTGAGATCCGGTGAGTTAGGTGGCCAGGACATTAGCTGGAATTCAGCATCATGTTCCTGGAACCACTCCAACACAATTTTAGCCTTGTGACATGGGGCGTTGTCCTGTTGGAACATTCCATTTCCAGCTGGAAAAATAGACGCCATGTAAGGGTGCAACTGGTCCGCAATAATGTTCAGATATCCTGTAGCATTCATGGTCTGCTCTACCACAACCACGGGTCCCAGAGACGCCCAAGAGAACGTCCCCCAAAGCATAAGACCGCCACCACCGGCCTGCGTATGACCTACTGTACATTGAGGGAGCAACATTTGGCCTGGAAGACGGCGTATCCTGACACGGCCATCGGCGTGATGAATGACAAACCATGATTCATCTGACCAGGCAACTCTCTCCCACTGATCCATGGACCAGTCGCGATGTTCCCGGGCCCAGCGCAGGCGCAGTTGGCGATGACGCTTGGTCAGTAAAGGCACACGAGTGGGACGTTTGCTGCATAGCCCCATATCCAACAGTGTCCGCTGAACAGTGTGCTATTCTACTTGGCCCTATTCTACTTGGCCCTGCTATACTATTCTACTTGGCCCTGCATTGTATTGGGCTGTCAGCTGAGCCACTGTCTGGCTCCGGTTTTGCTTCACCATGCGAGACAGTCTCTGACGACCATTTTCTTTGATAGCGTGTGGACGTCCAGCACCATGTCGTCTACTGCTGGTTTCACCGTCATTCATCCACTTTGCATAAGTACTAACAACTGTAGGTCGCGAACAACGAGTCGTGCAGTTTCGGAAATACTTGTTCCGAGCCTTCGAGCCATTACAATCTGCCCTCTATCAAAGTCGCTTAGATCCGCAGCCTTTCCCATCACACACAGAAGTAAGTGAAAGCATACGCACAAACAGTGAGTTTCTAAAGACAGATTTAACCATGCCACTGAGCATGCGCAGCAATCAATTTTTAATTGTAAATGATCGCTAATGAATAGAAATTGCGGTTATAAAAACCAAATTTGTCAAATCTACAGATAACAATCTTTCGTTTAAGATGAAAATGAAGCACATTGATGCAGCAGGTTTCCCTCACGGACTGCCCAAAAAGCCGGCCCTGCAACTTAAATATATGGATAATTGATATGCGGTAAGCTTATATGAAGCTTAAAATTAAACAGATGACTGCGTTTGAAGGAAAAAAATTATATTCGAATGTAATATTTTAATGTAAATTTTGGCGCGGGTAATTCCTATTTTTCAAGGAAATAGACAAAAATAGAAGTTATTTCTCTACTTTTATCGTATGGATACTGTATTCAAATTTACGATACATGCAATGTACTTCATGCCACTGTAAGAATACGGGCCCTATAAAATGAACAGGTGAAACATAAACCATACTTTGTTTAAATAATATCACATGTTTCAGAACTTTTGGTATTTTTTTACTATTACTTAATGAGTTTTCGCAGTTAAATTTAGAAGGAGGACGTCATATTAATTTAAAATTTCACTGCATATATTTGCTGAACATAGAATATTTTCTCTACGGTTGAAGCTTTTGTAACTATAAATTTGTAAGTCCCCCAATTTCCAATGTATGTTCTAAAGAAGTAGATGAATATTTCCTCGAAATATATATGCTGACTAGAACTTACTTGGAATGTGTTCAGAATGTTTTTTATCGATATACTATTACATTTTAATGAAATGAATTAATATGTGTAAAATTTATATGAAGCTTAAGGTTTTATAGAGTGTTTTTCTTTAAAGATACAAGTTTGTTTGTTTGTCGATAAAGCGATTATAAAAATTGATTATAACCACTCTGTATGGAAATTTGAAGCACTCCAGAGAAATAAACAAAAATACAATTCATTCATCGAGATTTATGATTTTGATTCCCTATTTAACCGTCCGTCGGGCGCAACTAATCTGTGAGATGAAGTCGCAAGTTTTTTTTCCACCAATCAACGAGATCGGAGGGGAGTGGAGTGGAGTGAATCGCCTAGTAGCTTCCTGTCTCCCTCCCACTTACAGAAGATCGTCTTCAGTTTTTCTCCAGTACTTCGCTGAGTGTCGTGAGAGATGTATTAATCTCTCAGATGAATTGCGCCCGATTGTGTAAGTATTTTTGACTTCCGAATTTTCACCTTTTTTAGTTTATATTTCTTTTTTTATACCTATAATAGCATGTGTAACAAGTACTAGCCCCTAATTCAGTGATATTGACCTTTATTTACCTTTATTTTACTTTCAATGCAACGAGTTGTGTTTGGACCAACTCCAAAGGAGGAACATTCAAACAAGGGAAATGCCTATTCAACTACAAGTTGAACTACGTGAGTTCCAGCCTACCTCACAACATCAGGAGGTGCCTGCATCTGCATGCCACGACGGACAGAGGAAGAGGTGTTCCAAATATCGTCAAATGAAAAAAGTTCGCTATTCAAAATATAAATGTCTGAAATGTAAAGTTGAAGTATTTTGTTTGGAGCATGCCAAGATGATATGTGAAAAATGTAATGATTCAGCATTTACAGTGCCTCAACCTGGCTCATGAATAACTTTTCAATATCTCTATTTTTTTATTTTTATGATTATGTGGACTTGTTTTATGAAATTAAAGTGAATTTTGAGTTATGCTTTTGAGAAAAAAAAATTTTTGGAAAACAATTTGATGATTTGTTCAAATTTGTAAATGAAAACTGTAAAGAAATATTAAAATATTATCTGAAAGCATAATTATACGCTATAATGGGTGTTTAATGTTTTGGAGAATGTTCTTCAATAACTAAATTGTTAATCTTACCCCTTAAATGATTACTATCCAGGTAGGTAAATTTGGGGTGTATTGCCAATATATACACTGAAGTGCCACTGAATTAGGGATAGCAAAGCCTATGCAAATTGTGTAGCGCTGCGCATCATGTATGCGCAAGTGAGGGCGCTGTGGTAACTGCATATATAGCGCGTACTGTGGTTGTTCTGAATTAGTTGTTGGAATTGCCAGTATGGGTAAACTGCCTGATTTAGACGCCTTCGATCGCGGACAAATCGTAGGTGCGCGACGCATGGGCCATTCAATTTCCGAAATCGTCAGACAGCTAGGATTTACAAGGTCGACAGTGTCAAGAGTATACGAAGAATACATGGATAGTGGAAAAAAACTAGCGATCGGGCAAACTGCAAAGGACAATTAGCCTTGACAGTGCGTGGTGAGAGACGGCTCAGGCGTATTGTACGTAGTCAGCGAAGCCAAACATTAGGTCAAACTACCACCCAGTTTAATGACGGTGCCAGTCGTACAGTCAGTAAACGGACTGTGCAACGCTCGCTTCACCGTATGGGTTTCGGGAGCCGTCGACCTATGAGAGTACCATTGCTCTATACTCGCCATCGGGCTGCACGTCTTGCCTGGGCAAGAGAGCACAAAGACTGGAGTGTAGAGGACTGGAAACGAGAAGCATGGAGTAATGAGTTTCGATTCCGACTACTTAACGCCGACGGGAGGCTGAGAATATGGCGTCAGGCTCATGAAGCCATGGGTCCTGCATGCCTGGCTGGAACTGTACAAGGGCATGGTGGCTCAATCATAGTCTGGGGTGTTTTTTCGTGGCACAGTTTGGGATCTTTGGTGCGTGTACCAACCTCCCCCAATGCAATTCGGTACGTAGAGTTGTTGGGTGATCACCTCCATCCGTTTATGCTGTTCTGTTATCCACACGGTAATGGAGTTTTCCAGCAAGACAACTGTACCTCTCACAAGTCCCGGTTGGCTACTGGCTGGTTGGATGAGCATTCCTCTGACTTCTTTGTCATGAATTGTCCACCTAGAAGCCCAGACTTAAATCCTATTGAGCATCTTTGGGATGTTTTGGAACAAGGCATAAAGGCCATCACACAGCACCAAAGAACCTTACTGAATTATGGACAGCTTTAGCCAATATTTGGCAAGCCATTCCCGTGGAACGTTTCCAGAAACTTGTTGAATCTATGCCTCGTCGTGTGGCAGCCGTTATCAAGGCCAGAGGAGGCGCAACTCGTTACTAGGTAGGTATCCCTAATTCAGTGGCACTTCAGTGTATATAAATCATTTACCATACTACCTGATTAAGGCCGTCTTCTTTAATTGCGTTGTGTTTTTTGAATAAAATAATTTAATTACCTTATTGAAATTGCAAATGGATATTATGCAAATGGATATTATGCAAATGGATATTTATTGAAATTACTAACACACATAAATACATTACAATATATATGACACAATTATTGTCCTAACAACCTTATTTTAAGGGGACTCACTACTCTTAAATCTTTAAAACATTCGATTTTTTAAAAAAATATATATATGTTAAAGCCTGATCATTTCTGAATAAAATAAAGCAAACCGCATGAAAATATTCCGCTTAGTTCCGGAGATATTGATATTCTAAATATTTAATGACTGATTAAGTTTATGGTAAGAAAAATTTTAACCTCATTTTTCTCGAAATGTAATTTTGCATCATTCCGCAACCGATATCTCAAAAACTGTGAACCGTAATTCCATGGAATTTTTAACACAGCATAATAATGTTATTTTATTGCGTCTGAACTAGAATTATTGCGATCACTGCATATTTTGTTATTTTTTCGGGGGTAAATTAATGCAAAAATTTAAGAAAATTTTAAGTATATTTTGAAAAGTTTTAAAAAAATTGAAAAAAAAAATTTGATGTTGATTGTTTTAGTTCAATTGCATTTTGAATTATTTATTTTAAATATTAAACAGGAATTGTACATTTAAGTGTAAAATTAATTTCATAGTTCTGCGCGCAAACCAGTATACATTAAAAATACTTAAAAAACAAGGAATATCTAAAGCATTAAAAAAAAATTATTTAAAACTATTTTGAGAGTTGAATATTTGTTTATTAAAATAAATATATCAATTTATCATATACACAAAATTTGGAAAAATTGGGAGTAAATTGAAATAGTTACAAAGACTCAAAAAGCATGAAAATATGCCTTATTTCCTCCACTTAAGAGTCGTGAGTCCCCTTAAGTCTTCTAATTTTTAGAATACTACAAGTGGACTTCATCAACTATATATAATTCACTAAGTCATCTCTGAGGTATTAATTAATTATGTACTGGATGAGTTCAAGCTAGGCATACACAATTTTACAAGATCAATGAACAACTGCCACACGTACCTTTATTGACGCTGCATTCGTGGACCGGGGCACGCGTCAGGAATCATGATAAACTTCGCACGGTAACGGCATAGGTGGGGGTATATCAGTTAGCTGCTGGCGGACGTCCTTCGTTAAGTCCCCTGGGAGCGGGTATTCACTCGTTCGGCTGGCGGCCAGTTCTTGGGACTCTCTTTGTCATCCGTCGGGTCAAGTCACTCTTCGCGTAGCAGGGCTCAAAATTCAGGTTCTTGTACACTGTCGCTGGGTCAATCCATCGGACCTCTCTCCTTCGTTCGTCGGGTCATGGCTGTCACTACGCACATTCTGTCATCTTTCCTACGCAAACAAAATCTCTCTCTCCCTGCATGTAATCTTTATCCCGTTTCTATTTTTATATCTGTCTCCTCTGCCTCTAACTCCTCCTATATTTTGTTGATTGGGCCCCTATTTTTTTCTGGGATTTTCCATCCCGCCCTGCTGGAGTGTTCCTTCCAATCTCATTACCGCACCTCTTCCGGGGGGTGGTATTTGATCTCTGCCGCTCTTCTCTCGCTTCTGATCTCCTATTATTTCGGCTAAGTCATTTTTTTACGCCTCTCACTCCTCTCTATACATCTTCTCCCTTCTTACAGACCTATTCTTCTAAACCATTTCCCATCTGTCATCTCTTTTCATGCCATACTTGCTTCGTTCCGTCTTGCTCGTCTGGCGTTTCTTCGTGATATTTCTTTTCATACCGTAACGATCTTTTTTTTCAATATTCTCCTTTCCACCCTCTTCTATGGATTCTTATTTTCCCAGCTTGCTTCATCTTCTGACCTATTCCCAGGTTCATTTATTATTTTTTTCTACTCTCTACAATGTCACTTTTACCCGTGACATACGCAAATATAAGTGAAAAGTTCATTTTGATACGTTTTTCTTTAACTACACTCAAAAATTGCATTAATTGCATACATTAATCTGTCAGATGAATTGAGCCCGATCGTGTTAGGATTTTCATTGCCCCCGACGGAGGGTTAAATTTATGCTATAAACCATGTATTTTCTGTCTCGTTGATAATATGGTCCCCATAAAATGATCATGTACAAAATGAACGAAACTTCTTTAAAGTAATGTTACGTGTTTTGCAATTGTTGGCTTCTTTAAAATTTTCTTTATGTATATGTTTTGTTATTAAATTTTAAGAAAGACGTCGTGTTATTTTCAAATTTCACTGCCGCCAACTATTGGCAGGAAATAAAAATTATTATTTATAGTGAAAGAATTTTATTTAAAGAAATATTCTGAAGATTTGGCAATATGACCAGAGGTAAAAGACTGTCCAAAAATGGAATGATATTATCCACTTGTGTTTAAAACGACTCAAGTTATGTATATATAAACACACTTTCCCAATACTTTATAAAAGAAAAAAAAGTATATTCAACTTATTTGTCTCTAGTAAATATAACTCACTTTTGTGGCGTATCAAATTATTCAAATCCTGTCAAATGATTTTCTGAATTGTTAGTTTTTTAAATTTTCTGTCCATGTGTGTATTTATTATTAAATTTAGAGGAAAGTCGTCATGTTATTTTCAAATTTCACTGCTCCCAACTATTGGCAGGAAATGAAAATTATTATTTATAGTGAAAGAATTTTATTTAAAGAAATATTCTGAAGATTTGGCAATATGGCCGGAGGTAAAAGACTGTCCCAAAATGGAATGTGATATTATCCACTTGTGTTTAAAACGACTCGAGTTATGTATATATAAACACACTTTTCCAATACTACAAAAAAGAAAAAAAAAGTATATTCAACTTCATTGTCTCTAGTAATTATAGCTCACTTTTGTGGCGCATCAAATTATTCAAATCCTGTCAAATGATTTTCTGAATTGTTAGTTTTTAAAATTTTCTTTCAATGTGTGTATTTGTTATTAAATTTAAAAGAAAGACGTCGAATTATTTACAAATTTCACTGCTGCCATCTATTGGCAGGAAATGAAATGTATTATTTATAGTCAAAGAATTTTATTTAAAGAAATATTCTGACGATTTATCAGTATGGCCGGAGGAAAGGTATAACGAAAAGACCATTCCAAATTTGAATGTCCTGTAAAAGTCTTGTGTTTAAAACGACGCGAGGCATGTATAAACACTCTTTCCCGATATTTTAAAAGAGTAAAAAAATGGTAGATTCAACTTCATTATAGCATTTTGAAATAAATCATTGTTTTTCATTGTACTCTTATCCTCATTGAACTCAGAGTTTTGTACCAGGCAGGAAGAATTGGGTGTAATTGTGTCTATTCATAATGAAGAGCGTTTTTGGAAATGGTCATTTTACGAAGCTGTGTTTATTCGTTTAGGTTTCTATCAATTCAAATGTGAAATAATATAAAGGTCTACAAAGTAAAATATTTTTACTAGATTTTTCAATATGCAAAATAGTTGAGTACAGAACCAAATTAAATAATACAATCTAAAATTATGCGTACTACGAACATGAATGTGTTGAAAATTTAACGAACACCAGAACGAAATTTATCATCACAATAAAATTCACAGTTTTGTTTGTAAAAAATAGTTTTTATATCACACACAATTGATTAAAAACAATCAGTATTCAGACATATGAGAAAAACTGCTAAGAATCCAGAGGCGTGGATGTGTGCTATGACACATCAAATGAACAACGAAGTTGTGATTTTTATTCAGGTTTGAGCAGGCGTTAGCGTAAAAGGTTTTACAAACACAACACTATCTATGGCAGCAAACTGTGACGAAGAAGTAAAAAGAAGTCTTCTTGGTGACAGTGAAATAAAAAGGACTGTGACCATTGTTTCGAACTAATTAATACATCATCATCAGGCAGGAGAGCACTGGACGGATTGTTAGTATGAACAATTCGCAATTACGAGGATCACTGAAATCATAAAATTTCAGTATAATCACAGGGTATTGACAGTCGAATGTAAAGTAGGCTTGAGGAATGTCAGCTAATAAGGTCTTGTTGAATATTCAGTGGGTATAAACTTATTTACCAGATGGTTGCGAAACGTTTCAAATCTTGCCACACAGATTAACCAGCCTTGAGATTTGAGGTAATTCGCAAGGTAGGTGATATTGAAAATATTCCTGCCATCTTGGTACCTCATTAGAACATTACTCTGGGAAATGATGTCATGCCGATGTGATAACAGAAGCATAACAGCATGTCATTGGGTATTAAGCAAGTCTATGAATATGCAAGCCTTACAATTGAACTGATATACGGAACTGGACTGGTATTCGCCGTTCAGAAACGTGAAGTGGACAGGTATTCATGGAAATTCCATGATCTCCAGTTGAGGCAAAATGATAAAAGCAAGTCTTTGGATTTTAAGCAGATAAATTAGAAAGAATTAACTCAGACATCGTCATACCAAAGGAAACTACTTATGACGATGGGGGAACAGTAGACTTTCAAAATCGTAAAATTTGTCCAAAAATTGGATTTTTTTATTTTATTGAATTGTGAAACTACGGACGAGTAGGAATATGTTGCGAAAATAATTTTTTATTTCTGTGATTACTTTCCAAGTTATAAGCATTTGTATTTAATTTAGATATTATATGGTTACTAATATCAATAACTTTAAATGTGTTTTCCTCAAAATAAAAATTTTCATGTCATACGAATATTCAAACTGCTCCAGGCGCATTTCTAATTATCTTATTGCTTTGAAATTTAAGTTTTATATACTTAACTGTATATCAAATAAAACTTATTGAAAATAATTATGCTTCGTAGCTCAGAATTTCTAAACTTTGTACTTGAAAAGATGATTTATAGGTATTTTACGTAATAAAAAGTGTGTTTTCACTAATATTATTTTTTCTCTTATTATGTCTAATGAATGCTTAAAATATGCAATAAGTGTCATTGTTATTTCTATAAGATATCCTGTAAATAAAAATTACCATATTATATACATAAGAAATGCGCGTGGAACATTCTTAATTAGGTCAATTTTTGATATAATTAATAATTCATAATTCATAAATTATTAATATTTCATCATTAAATTTTAACCACTTTTACATATATATGGTACTAATCACATATTCAAATTTCAAGCAAATCCATTCAAAACAAAAAAAGTTATGCTTGAAGGTCCACCGTCCCCTTAAGTATTGAAGCTGGGGGTTACTAGATATTTTAGAACACAACAATGAACCGAACTTTTGGTGGCCCGTTCCTGTATCACCTGCCGTATTATCCAGGCACGTAGGAGCTGAGATGGATAAGTAAATCACTGTAGTCCTGGTAGAAGAGACTTCATACTGCACATCTTCATTCAGCACATGATGCAAGATTCATTTGCAGGCATCGTGAATAACTTCACCATTGAATTATTCCCATGGCTAATGGTCTGCAAAAGGAGTCTCTTGAAAATGCACTTTGATCAAAAGATGTTCAGTGTCTTATGAGGGAAAGTGGATATTTCTCTGGCAACCCCAATTATCTTCCATTTGATAAAATTTAATAATTTTTTTCTTTTCATATTAAAATTCTAATAAATGTCGGCAAATAGCATGCATTATTTTATCCATGGCATTTTTACTACAATAATTGGACAATTGTAAGACATAGGGATGTATAAAAAAAATCCAAATGAAAAGTGGTATCGAAATAGATTTTTTAGTTCCCTACTCTTGACTAGTATGATTATCTGGATTTTCGGAATACATTTTTAAGCAGATGCGGAAAATATACACGCATGAAGTGACTGTAATATTCATGATAATATTTATATTTAGATATTAGCTACTTGTGCAGATATCAGTTATTGAAAAATAACAATCATAGTTAATTTATTAAGAAAAATTTTCTTTTTTTTCTGCTTAATAATTCCACAAAGAGAGAGTGTGATATAAAAGAGAAGTATAAACAGGCAATTGCAATAATCAGGTATTCAAAGATCCGGTTATTGTACGACTTGTGTAACCTAGATATATAACTCTATGATATATACATTGTGCCTTTGAAAGAAGAAAAGACGAATACAATGTGTTTTGTTAACTGTATATATCGATACAATAGCTATTCAAAAATTCAATTATTGTACCACTTGTGCTATCTAGATATATTCCTCTATGATAACGACATTACGCTTTTGATAATATGAAAATGCATTTTAAGGAGCAGTAGTGGAATACAATGCTTGGTGTGAACTATATACGTTTATACAAGATTTCCTGAGGAATTCTTGTATAAATATATATAGTTCACACCAAGCATTGTACATTTTATGGTACCAAGAGAATGACATTCAAATATTTGATTAATCAGTTTTCTTTTTAGTTTGCCTTGCTGTGTAATTCCACTGATAGATTATAATAACGCTATAGTATGCACTCGTAGATCTAATTGTGATGCTCTGATGAAATAAGTTTGAGATTTGTGTTAATCAGAGAATAGCATTAAGTTTTTAATGTATGATATAAATGTTTAACTGTCCATTAAAAATTTATCTTTAAAAATTTATCTTTAAGAAAGAAAAGGAAACAGTGTCATTATTTACAAGAATTTATTAATTTTTGTATTTTATTTTCTTTTTAGTTTGCCTTGCTGTGTAATTCCACTGATAGATTATAATAACGCTATAGTATGCACTCGTAGATCTAATTGTGATGCTCTGATGAAATAAGTTTGAGATTTGTGTTAATCAGAGAATAGCATTAAGTTTTTAATGTATCATATAAGTGTTTAACTGTCTATTAAAAATTTATCTTTAAAAATTTATCTTTAAGAAAGAAAAGGAAACAGTGTCATTATTTACAAAAATTTATTAATTTTTGAATTTTATTTTATTTTTAGTTTGCCTTGCTGTGTAATTCCACTGATAGATTATAATAACGCTATAGTATGCACTCGCAGATCTAATGGTGATGCTCTGATGAAATAAGTTTGAGATTTGTGTTAATCAGAGAATAGCATTAAGTTTTTAATGTATCATATAAGTGTTTAACTGTCTATTAAAAATTTATCTTTAAAAATTTATCTTTAAGAAAGAAAAGGAAACAGTGTCATTATTTACAAGAATTTATTAATTTTTGAATTTTATTTTCTTTTTAGTTTGCCTTGCTGTGTAATTCCACTGATAGATTATAATAACGCTATAGTATGCACTCGTAGATCTAATTATGATGCTCTGATGAAATAAGTTTGAGATTTGTGTTAATGAGAGAATAGCATTAAGTTTTTAATGTATCATATAAGTGTTTAACTGTCTATTAAAAATTTATCTTTAAAAATTTATCTTTAAGAAAGAAAAGGAAACAGTGTCATTATTTACAAGAATTTATTAATTTTTGAATTTTATTTTCTTTTTAGTTTGCCTTGCTGTGTAATTCCACTGATAGATTATAATAACGCTATAGTATGCACTCGTAGATCTAATTATGATGCTCTGATGAAATAAGTTTGAGATTTGTGTTAATCAGAGAATAGCATTAAGTTTTTAATGTATCATATAAGTGTTTAACTGTCCATTAAGAATTTATCTTTAAGAAAGAAAAGGAAAAAGTGTCATTATTTACAAGAACTATGCTGTGTTGAAAATAAAATAATATATATATAGGGTGTATAAATACACAACTTTTGCTTTCTATTTATATACCTATATGTTAATACCATAATGCTTTTTAAGGAGCAGTAGTAGAATTCAATGCTTGGTGTGAAATATATATGTTTATACAAGAACTCCTCAGGGATTAGATTATAGTGCATTTTATGTTGCTAAGATAATGAATGCCATTAAAATATTTGATTAAACAGTGTGGTTTTTAGTTTGTCTTTCTGTGTTATTCCACTGATAGATTATAATACTAAAGCTATGATATGCACTCGTAGATCTAATTATTTTGCTCTGATAAAAGTTGGGGAAAGAGAGATATCCATACTTCCCTTTGATTAAGAAAAAATTGCCATTTCCGACGTGCATGTTCTGGGGTAGTGCATGAAGTTAACATGGATCTCGGGAAATGGTTGTTGCAGAGAAAATTCTTTCAAGTTTTTGGAAGGAAACTGGATACCCATGCACCTAAAGGAAAGAAATAGAATAGCCTGTGATATTTATCATCGGGAATTTATGACATGCACACTTATGGGTAAATAATGACTTACAATCAATACCTAGGAATATATGTAGATCGTGTTTGTATTTGATTTGTAGATTGTATTCAAGTTACGACAGATTTTTATGTTTTTATTTTAATTGCTTAAAAATTTGAAATTATTGTTCTAAGTATTTCAAAGTATTTTTTAAATATTCAATATATATATATATATATATATATATATATATATATATATATATATATATATATATATATATATATATATATATATATATATATATATATATATATATATATATATATATATATATATATATATATATATATATATATATATATATATATGATATATGATATATATATATATATATATATATATATGGGCTTTACATATTTTTTTTCTGTATTGCGCATTGATACGCGTCTTCTATCCATTTTATGCCAATATGTGGCTGTCTCGCACGGTTTTCTTAACTTCTTTGTTGCTCAACTAATTTTTTTGAGCAGTGTTCATATATATATATATATATATATATATATATATATATATATATATATATATATATAACATAAACGAAAAATGCATAACGTGGGATAGGTAAATCACTTATACAATATACATGAATGTATTGAGAGAAATTTGAAAAAACACGAATTTAGCATAAGTAATGCTATACATGCATTCAAGTAATTAGCATTGTATAATGTGTATATCAAGAATGAATTTAAAGACTGGACTAGTTAACATTTCTTTTGGTGTTATTATTTTCAACGGCAGAGCTAGCGTTCTTCATACGTTTGTAACGGAATCTTTGATAGCAGTACCTCATCTGGTAGAAAACTTTTTTCTGTAGAGAAGTTACTTGGTGTATAATACATAAACCCACCAACATGAAAAGAAATATTTAATGGGAATAATTGTTAAACAAGATTTCCCTGTTATGTCCGGAATTCTTAGCGGACAGTAATTTGCATTAACGGACGACGATTTGGGATTATGTAACCTTGCAGACAGATTTTATTGAATTGCACAAACTTTACAGTGAAAAACTATCAATAAAGTGACAAAAACTAAAAAAAAAATATGTGAAACAAATTATTGAGTATTGTCAAAAAGTTTATAAAAATTTAAAGCCTAGTTTGAAATGAAAGAGTTGTTAATATAAAAAGATGCAATAAACTTTTAACAAATTGTTTATCAGCAAATATATGACGTTTTATCACACTTGTAATATTATCAATAACATATATTAAAAAAGGGTTGAGTTATCAGAGCCAACAATAATAAATTTTATTTATATTCGTATGTAATATTTAAGGGGACTCACTACTCTTAATAAGAGGAAATAAGGCATATTTTCATAGTTTTTGACTCTTTGTAACTATTTCAATTTACTCCCAATTTTTCAAAATTTTATGTATATGATAAATTGATAAATTTTATTTAATAAATGAATGTTGAACCCTCAAAATAATTTTTAATAAATTTTTTTTTAAATGCTTTAGATATACCTTGTTTTTTAAGCATTTTTATTGTATACTGGCTTGCGCGCAGAACTATGAAATTAATTTTACACTTAAATGTATAATTCCTGTTTTATATTTAAAATAAATAATTCAAATACAATTGAACATAAAACATTTAACATTAAAATATTTTTTCAATTTTTTTAAAACTGCTCAAAATATACTTAAGATTTCCTTAAATTTTTGCAATAATTTACCCCTGAAAAAATAACAAAATGTGCAGTGATTGCAATAATTCTAGTTCCGACTCAATAAAATAACATGATTATGCAGTGATGAAAATTTCATTGAATTTTGTTTCATAGTTTTTGAGATATTAGTTGCGGAATGATGTAAAATTACATTTTGAGAAAAATGAGTTTAAATTTTTTCTTACCATAAACTTGACTAGTAATTAAATATTTAGAATATCAATATCTCCGGAAATAAGCGGAATATTGTCATGTGATTTGCTTTACTTTGTTCAGAAATGATCAGGCTTTAACATATATTTTTTTTTTCTCAAAAAATCGAATGTTTTAAAGATTTAAGGGTAGTGAGTCTCCTTAAAGAGAAACGAGTTATCTGCTGTGCGAACCGCAGAAGAAGTTTAAGTGAAACATCTACACTATATTCATTAATTAGATTGATCCTACTAAATGGAAACAGTGGTACAAAAAAATCAATAAAAAACGAATAATCCGTTTACCTCTTATCGAGTGCAAAACGAGCTCGGAAAAACTTCGAAATCTCCATCGGGGAAATCATGTGCAAAAACTCGTAGAAATCACCTGGGCAAGATAGCGAGATGATCTAACGTCTAGAAAAGCGAAAACAGAAATGAAGCAGTCCACCTGGGACGGCCGTTTTTATAATTTTCTGGAGTATTGTTTTCGTCGGTTCTCAGAAAAATGGAAAGATGTGTCTTACATCCGCTTCCAAATGGTTATGATTGGCTGAAATGTGACGACTTGGCCGAAAGTCGCCGATTCTCTGCCACCAGAATTCTGAGGTGATAAATCGCCATCATCCCACCTTTGGCGAAATTTTTCACAATTTTCTGTAGTATTGTTTTCTCCGAAGTGATGTGGGTTCCAATAAAATAGGAAAGTTTGGTTACACATCCATTTCCCAACTCTTCTGATTGGTTAAAAAGTGACGAGTTGGACGAAAGTCAGCGATTCTCTACCACCAGAATTCTGAGGTGAAATTTCGTCGTCATTCCACATTTGGCGAAGTTTTTCTTAATATTTTATGCTATTGTTTTCCCCGAAATGATATGGATTCGAGAAAGAATGGGTAGTTTTGCCGCACTTCTACTTCCCACAGCTTATAATTGGCCGAAAAGTGACGAGTTGGACGAAAGTCTCCGATTCTTTACCACCAGAATTCTGAGGTGAAATTTCGCCGTCATTCCGCCTTTGGCGAAGTTTTTCCTAATATTTTCTGCTATTATTTCCCCTGAAATGATATGGATTCTTGAAAGAATGGGTAGTTTTGCCGCACTTCCACTTCCCACAGCTTCTAATTGGCCGAAAAGTGACGAGTTGGACGAAAGTCACCGATTCTTTACCACCAAAATTCTGAGATGAAATTTCGCCGTCATTCCACCTTTGGCGAAATTTTCCCCATATTCTATACTACTTGTTTTACCCGAAATGATATGGATTCGAGAAAGAATGGGCAGTTTTGAAGGCTCTTCCACTTCCCCTATCTTCTGATTGGTCGAAAAGTGACGAGTTGAACGAAAGTCACGGATTCTCTGCCACCAGAATTCTGAGGTGATATTTCGCCATCATTCCACCTTTGGCGAAGTATTTCAAAATATTCTCTAGTATTTTTTTTTGTTTCTCGCCGCTTCTCATTGGACAAAAAGTGACGAGCTGAACAAAAACCGCCGATTCTCTGCCACCAGAGGTCAAATTTCGCTTTCATTCATACGATAATTTTAGACGATTTTAATAATTTTTGGTTCGAATTATTATTGCAGAGTTATGGAACATTATGAAAATTCAGATTTAAATATTTCAAAGTAAACATTGGTTTCAAATCATTTCGAACTTATAGAGATATTTAATTTCAACGATAAGCTATCAGTATAAGGATACTTTGTTTTTGTGTAATAAGATAAAACTGTATTGAAATAGTTAAAAATAAAATGTTCAGGAATGTAAAACTATGTTAAGTTATTTAGGTAATTGTCAGTCCCACATTGTCATAGGGATATGACAATAGTGTACAAGAAATACACTACAAGAAATACACTTTGACCGTATATTATTAAGATGTGCAACCATTTATCTTCGAAATACATGTACTGACTAGGATTTACATCAGGATTTTTGAAATATTATTAATCGATATGCTAACGCTTCATTATGACATTAATTGATACGTGATATTATATGAAGCTTAAGGTTTATTAGAGGACTAGCTGAAAACCCGCGCTTCGCTACGGAGTACATTCAAATTAAATATAACGGTCAACGTATGCAATTTATGCCAAAAAATAAATATATATATTTATAATAAATGCGATGATCAATGTATACAATTGATGTAAAATATATATCTATCTATATATATATATATTTATAAAAAAATCGTAAGGGATATGCATTTTTTTGGATAATATCCAATTGTCTGCTGCATTAGAAAGAGAAAAAGATATTTTTTTTGTCTATTTAGTTGTTACGAACGTGACGATAAATTTATTGAAAGTACCAGAAAAAGAAATCACGTGATCAGCATTTAATAAATTAAATTCTAAAAATTAATCTTTAAAAATTCACCAAAAATCGGGAAATGAAGGTAAAAATTTGAAAAAAAATTTATTTTGAAGGAATTTTTATGATCTTTTTCGTGATACAAATTTTATAACCCTCAATGTATTATTTTAAATGCAAACGTAAAAATAGTTTAAAAAACAGCTTAAAAAATTTAATTTAAAAAAATCTAAGAAGAATTTTTGAAAAATCTTTCTTAGTGCACCCCTACACTATTAGAAGAATCGCCATGCAAAATTTCAGTCCTTTAGGTCCAGCGGTTTGGTCTGTGCGTTGTATGTCAGTCAGTCAGTCAGTCAGTGAATGAATGAGTCAGTTACGGAACTGTTTTATATATATAGATAACATTTGAAGAAAAAAATTGTATATTCGAATGTAATATTTGAATGTAGTTGCTTCGCATGGAAATTCCGATTTTTTAAAAGAAATAATCAGAAATGCAGGTTATTTGTCTACTTTTATGATTAGGATACCGTACAGACATTACGATACAGGTCAAATTAGTACTAGTTCATTCCTCTTTATGAACACGCGACCCATAAAATGAACAGATGGAACATAAACCGAACTTTGTTTAAATAATGTCACGTGTTTTATAATTTTTGGTATTTTTATCGTATTTCTTAATGAGTTTTCGAAATTTCGAATTTTTGAAGGAAGACGTCATATTAATTTAAAACTACTCTGCATCTCTCTATAGACTGAATAGGAAATCTTTACTTTACTGTTGAAGATTGTCTAGTTATAAATTTTTAAGTCCCCCAGTTTTCAACGTATCTTCTTAAGAATTAGAACAATATTTCATCGAAATACATAACCTGACAAGAACTTACATGGTATGTGTTCAGAATGTTTTTATCGATATGCTAATGCATTTTAATGAAATGCATTAATAATTGTTAAATATATATGAAACTTAGGGTTTTCTAGAGTGTTTTTGGTTAAAAATACAAGTTTGTCATTTTGTCGATAAATGGAATAAAAAATTTGATTATAATCTCTGTGTATGGAAATGAAAAGTCCTGCAGAGAAATGACAAAAATACAACTCATTCATGTAGGTTTATGATTTTGATTCCCTATGTAAATTTATGATATAAACGATGTATTTTCTGTCTCGTTGATAATATGGTCCCCATAAAATGATCATGTACAAAATGAATGGAACTTCTTTAAAGTAATGATCCGTGTTTAGTTCCTATTATTTTATTTATTTTCTTTCTGTGTATGTATTGTTATTAAATTATATATATAATAGCCGCTGTCTCTGTATAACACTTCCGGGCTGTACTCATCTTTCAATTGAAGCCCTCAGTAAACAAACAGCAGGTTAGGCTTAATTTCAATTTGAGATGTGGATCAGAATTTTTCTTACCTTAAAACTAATATCTTCTCCATCAAATCACGTTTCTTCAGCCTAATTTTCTATAAAACATTCAGAACTAAAAAAATTGGATGCTTTTAGCTGTATATTTAACAGTTTTAAAAATCTGTTTACTTTTGCGATGAATTCTGAAAGTAAACATACTTGAATGTGAATGAATCAAGTAGCTCAAGTATTCATATCGCGTAGTGAGCTGTAAAAAACTGGATGGCAGTCTACTACTCCAATCGCATGAAAAACTAAATAAATAAAAAATAATGAAAGTGTTTGCTTTAACAAGGTGTGGATTAAATGCAACATTGTTAGATAATTCGTGATATTTTTTAACTTTCATATACTTTTTCCATTATGACGTCATTATTAGTATTATGACGACAAAATAACGGGTTGGATGGCAGTCACTTCTCCAATCGCATGAAAAACTAAATAAATAAAAAATAATGAAAGGGTTTGCTTTTACAAGGTGGGGATTAAATGCAATATTGTTAGATAATTCGGGATATTTTTTAACTTTCATATACTTTTTCCATTATGACGTCATTATTAGTATTATGACGACAAAATGACGGGTTGGATGGCAGTCTACTTCTCCAATCGCATGAAAAACTAAATAAATAAAAAATAATGAAAGGGTTTGCTTTTACAAGGTGGGGATTAAATGCAATATTGTTAGATAATTCGGGATATTTTTTAACTTTCATATACTTTTTCCATTATGACGTCATTATTAGTATTATGACGTCAAAATGACGGGTTACCTTCTAGTTTAGAAGAAAGACGTCGTGTTATTTTCAGGTTTCTCTGCTGCCATCTATCGGCAGGAAATTAAATTTATTAATTAGATTCAAAGAATTTTTTTTAAAGAAATATTCTGATGATTTGGAAATATGTCCGGAGGTAAGGTATAAGGAAACGACTCTTCCAAAATAGAATGTCATGTTATCCACTTGTGTTTAAAAAGACTCGAGTTATGTTTGTATAAACATACTTTCCCAATACTTTATAAAAGAAAAAATATGTAGATTTAACTTCATTGTCTCTAGCAATTGTAACTCACTTTTGAGGCGTATCAAAATATTCAAATCCTGTCAAAGGATTTTCTACATTCAAAGTGCTTTTTTTTTAAAATTGAAATATACATTTCAGAAATGGATAGCTTCTGAGGTGCTGATTCGTCCAGTAAAACTTTCTGTACTTCTTGTATCTCATTATGTGATAAAATACTTTAAAAATTATTTACGCCAATTTCAGAAATGAAACATTATCTAATATTAGATATCATAGGCAAATATCTAGGGAGGCATGTATAGCAAATAGATACCTGTCAGACGTTTTTAAAATATAGGTAAATAAAAACTTTTAATTAGTTATGGCTTTCCCTGCAGTATAATTCCTTTTTACCCTTTCGAAACCAATGAAACTGATAATAAAATGTTTAATGTTAATGTGTCATGTCCTGAGTTTGAAAATCTTTCTATACCTCAAGAGCAGTCTTTTCGTTACTTGGATATATTCACTACTGGAGTTAAAGCCTATGGAACGGGAATTCCTATAAGTTAGCCTAATTAGGGATGCGACATCGACCACAAAACATCGATGTTTCGAAACATCGATATTCAATATTAAACCATCGATGTTAATAAAACATCGCCCCAAAACCATCGATGTTTTTAAACATGGATGTTTATGAACTTTCATTTTTTCTGTTCAGATCCTGTGGGTTCGAATCCCACTGTTGGCATGGATGTTTGTAGCCGTTCGGAATCGGCTTTAAACTGTAGGTCCCGGTCTAATTAGAACTCGTGTGGCGAAAAGTTGACCGTAACGACCAAACCAAACCTTATAATCCAATAAGAATGGTATATTCCGATAGCCTCAACTTTTCTGAACCTCGCAACACGATTCATTTTACAGATTTCCTTCAACAAAGGAATTGATGAGCATTTATAAAACACTGTACCGGATTATTTGACTGAATAATTTAAATTTTAAAATATTATTTGCATTTAAAAAAAACGAAAAAACTGCCCAAGGTGTATATTTTCTTTCTCTATTACGGAGTACAATTTAAAAAAAAATCCAATACAGTTAGTACAAAGCAGTTTTAAGATTTGAGGTTAGGTGAGCGAGGTGATATCTATGAAAATTCACGGCATCTTGGTATGTCAGAGTAACATTGGTCTGCGAATCGGTCTTTAACCGATGAGACCGGAAAAGCGTAAAAGCCTGTTGTTAGATGCTGAAACAAAAAGGAGGACCATACTCCAAAAAACACACACCTATCATTGATCCTGGTAAATATTTATTCATTACCCTATCGTCCATTAAACGGACGCTCTATACTCTGTGGTTCACAACAAAGAGAATTCTGAACACAGATAGAAATTACAAGAGACAAAGCAATGGTGAAAATACATCAAAATAAGGACTACTAATGTCCTCTACACTTGAAAAAAACAACTAATTTCCGGCAAATATGTTTAGCGGATATATGAGGAAGAAATGAATGCAAAGGCCATTTTACCACATATACAACTTATGTCTTGTATTCGCGGGGGCCTTCCTCTTTGCAGTGGAGTGTTATACAGGACTTTGCAGGAACTTGAGCTTGCGCCTAATCACGCATTGTTTAGGCATGTTTGTGCCGAAATGGAAGATAAAATAACTGTAGCAGACGTCCAAGAGACTCTCTTGCAGGTCTTCTTCATACAACTCTTGGTGTCTAAATTTTAATTTGAGAGCATCGGGTGAAACCCGACTTTTGAATTCTTCCCGTGGCCAGTCGTCTGTAAGAGTTCTGCCGTGGAAATGCACTTTGTTCGGCAGATGTTCAGCACCTTTGATATGCAGATGGATATTTCTCCGTCAACCCCAATAATTTCCTACCGTTTGATTAATTACAATTAATTTTCAATTCCCCCTATTTATTTAAGCGAGCTTTAGAGTTTGAAAATAGGAAAAATAATCATTGATCATCGCTATTTATTACATAATGATCTAGCAATTTAAGGTAATAATAAGGTATGTGTTATGTGAAAAATATCAATGACATTTAACATTTCAAGATAGTTTTTTTTCTTTAAATTCCTATTCTTGTTTAATATAACTATCAAGTGATTGAAAACGGAATTTATGTTCTTGTTGGCTCTAATGCACTATGGCTGGAAGTTCAAGATCAGGTCCATATAGGGTTCGGGCTGAAGTGTGTGCATACAGTTTATATAGCACCACAAGTGTCGGAGTCCGTCTTAGCTAGTAGCCCCGTCAAGTTTGACCGATCACTCCCAGGGGCGACATCTTCGGGGATCGTATCCTTACTCACCCTCTTTGACCTCATGCAAGGACTTTCCGATCTAAGGATTTAACATGCCCATATCCGGCCTAGACACGGAGGTATTTAATGGCGAGAATCGATATTCGATCCAAGAACCCTCAGCCCCTAAAGCCAGCACTCTATCAAAAGGCTACCTCAAGCCAAAGGAATTTATTTTTTATGTAGTTACCGCAACTACACATGTACGTAATGGTTTTAATATGCATGATACTCAAGCAATTTCATTTTACATGCAGATGAGTAATAACGGGCTATCAGTTTCCTTTTCGTTTTTTAATTGCATCACCAAGAGAATGGAATTATCGGTGAATACGGATATGAGCTTTTTAGAGAATCACAATCAAAGTTTAACTTACTGAAGTATTATTCTTAACTTAATGAAATATTACACTTGTGATTTTGCAAGGGGAATGCGATGCTTGGTGTGAACTTCATGTATGGGTACAACAGCTATCCAGGAAATTGTTATGCTATGCGTGAATACTACTATTTGCTGTCCTCAGGAACGACGAACTGGGGTCGTCCAGTAGAGTGCGCCCCGAAATAGACATTTGAAAAAAGAGCAATAACAACAAGCTATGGTAGGATTAACTATCTGACGTCCGAAGGCCCATTTTGCAGCTTACCACAAAAGTCCGTTCCGGCCGAGAGCGAGAAGTGGCTTTCCCTTCCCAACACAGAACATTCTGACGATTGTACTGAAATTTGTCATGGTGGGGTGAGGCCCCACTATCAGCAGTCCCCTCTATGAGTTTCAGGTCATAAAGTACGCAGGGATCGGTTCTAGACAATAAAAGACCATCCAACAGATAAGAGAAGGACTCTGAGATGACGTTAAACTGTTGGTAGAATGATCACCTACTAGGCACTAGGGGGGGGGGGGGGGGAGGTAATCTATGAAAATTTCGGCAGGCCGTCTGGACTTCTCAATTTTCGGCCGTCTAAGCTGGTTCCAGCCTTCAGAGAGTTGAATTATTGTAAGGCATGTGCTATCCCAATATTTTCCTGTATGATGATAT